>MKGM01000178.1:0-48040 GCA_002018265.1 Ceratocystis harringtonii | reverse complement strand
AACTGTGGCAAGCCAAAGGACTTCAGCCACCCTTGGGGATACATGGGAAACACGACGAGACTGACTAGGAGGCTCGTGAAGAAACTCCTCAGAGAAAACAAGTCGTGCAAGTACCTAGCACAAAAATTAGACACTAAATGGAGGGCGTGTCGAGTAGACACTTGACAGGGGATGGGCTAGTACGGAGGGAAGGGGGGCGCTCGGTTTTTGATTTCCAAGGTTTCTTTTGTGTCTCTACTTGCTTTGTTTTCTTTCCTT
The DNA here is from genome assembly GCA_002018265.1 of Ceratocystis harringtonii. Taxonomy (NCBI): domain Eukaryota; kingdom Fungi; phylum Ascomycota; class Sordariomycetes; order Microascales; family Ceratocystidaceae; genus Ceratocystis; species Ceratocystis harringtonii. The sequence continues at coordinate 47,782 of MKGM01000178.1, read as the reverse complement.
TTTTTTTGGTTTTTCTTTTTGGTTCTGCCGACTACAGGAGTAAAACGAGCCACAAGCTTGCTTGGGAGCATATGTGCTTCTCTCGTCCTAAACCGGTGGTCAGCCTTGCGGAGGGTTAATTCTGTCCGGTAAGCAATCCGGCGTCGTTTGATCTTAGTGATTCCAGTAGACGTAAAATATATTTAAATCAAATCAAATCAAATCGACTTTCCTCATTCAACTCCAGAAAAAAAGGGCTAGCTCTACGCAGCCCTAGAAACTTCAGAGAACAACAGCACGCGAAATACAAGCTACACAGCCACTTACAATACAAAAGACAGTGGACAACATGTCCAGCCTGTGGAAAAGTATCGAGGCATAAGAACGCGCTTTCGAGGCACGCATGGTTATAGTAACAATCCCTGATGGAAGACCTGGAGACGCGATATAAGCGCGAGGACGACTGAACGACAGCGGAAACCGCCAAGAACATGTCCCTCTCGACATTAGAGGAAGTGATGGAGTTAAAGACCCAGGAGAAAACACCGCACTCCGCGCCTAGCGGAAAGAAGGATCTATCTGTCGCTTAAATGGCGAAAAGAGCCGCCCCGAAACAAGCAGATACACAGAGCGCTGCTAACAAGTCCAAGTCCCGTAAGGCTGCCAAGCAGGGCAGCGAGTGGCAGACCGTCACACAGCTCAAGGTAGCTGTGGTCGTTCTGAAAGGGCGTTTGGGCGTTTCTCACAGCCAGTGGTCTGCCAGGACAACAGAGTCCTGGTAAGAGTTAGCGCAGAAAACAAAATGCTCAACTGTGAAAGCTTCCTAATGTCGGCTAGACTTAGGGAGCTAGACCCAGAGCTGAAGAAAGCTCTGAAGAACGTGCAGAATACCAAGAGTGGTTTGGCACTACTAGCAAACAAGGATGGCCGCTCGACTCTGCTGGAGAACAGCGACAAAATCAAGAGCTACATCGGACTAGGCACCGATGTAATGCAAGCAGTAAACACTGATGTCTACCTGATAGGCCCGGCTGAACGCCGCCTGAACGGAGGCGGCCGGGCTGTAGAAGTAAGTGAGGATATCATTGGACACTGCTTCACTCAGGCGACACAGGTTGCCCCGGTCTATATAGCCTCAATGATCCGAGGCAACGAAAAAACGTTCATCGTCAAAATCTTGTCTATCGGCACGAAGACCCCCAGGCAGCTGAGGATGGTTTCTTGGCTCATCCCGACACGTCTTCTGACCGAAAATCCGGAAACAACTGCGCAATACTCTCGCTGCTTCGGGTGGCATGGCGCGAAAAGAAAAGTGCTCCACGGCCCAGCTGTGCAAGCACTGCAGCTCTAGTGAGCATGAAAGCAGCAGGCACCCACCATGCTGCGAGGCGGAACACCAGTGTGTCCGTCTGCTTTGTCTGCCGAGGACCGCACCTAGCGGACTCAAAGGACTGCCTCCCGCGAAAGAAGGGGACCACGGTGGAGGAGAGACGCGTGATCCAGGAGGTACAACAGAAGTTGACTTCCAAAAAGAAGAAGGCCTGCCCCAAGGCAGTCGGTCCCGGCGCCATTCCAGATCATATGGAGTGCACAGAGGTCCAGACAGAGCCCCAACAAGGCTTGGAGGCGGAATACCAGGCCTCCAAAACCCGAAGAGAGCCCGTCCCAGGCGACTGGGGACAAAAGAAAGGCGACCGAGTCGGCCATCTTGATCGATGAAGGGGAAAGCAGCTCACAGGGCCTGAGAAAGTCCCCACGAAAAAAATGCGAGGTAAGACAAACAGCCTGAAGTTAAGTCTATGAATATAGAAAAACGAAACTATAGGAGGAAACAGGAGGTTTGGCAGTTCAATGCACACAAGAGACAGCTGAACCAACAGGTCTTGATAGAAGAGGCAAGCAGGACAGGGGTAGAAGTAATATGTATACAGGAACCTTACATTATAGGTCCCCCAGAAGCACAAACATCGGTCGGAGACCCAAGGTACAAGCTCATAATCCCTCTGCGAAATAGTGAAGAACCTCCCAGGGCACTGACCTACATTAGGAGGACAACAGTAGCCACGATAGTTCCTATCAGCGGTGGTGGACACCGGGATGTGATGGTGGTAGAACTTGCGGGCAGGGACTACACATCGCAAGCGTCTACAATGCGAATCCTGGAGACCCAGAAAGGGGGATTGCATTGAACAAAGCACAGGAAACAGCCAAGGACAGAGAAACGATACTTTGTGGAGACTTGAATCTGCACTCACAGTTGTGGGACAGCAAAGATGAGGGTTTAAGTGATTGCGATCAGATCTATGACTGGATGGAACAAGAAGTAGTGACACTACTTAACGAGCCAGACAACAACACCTTCCCTGTGTCTATAGTTTCCAGTCCTTGTTGGCGTATTTCGAGAGTTTGGAAGTAGTGTGCATAGTGGTGGTAAATAAAGGTATGTATAAAAGGGATGCATTAGCTATCGTAGCTCTATGTTCCGCGATTTGCTTGCCTTTCTCCGAAGCTTGCAGGCCTATTTCGTCGGCGCATTGTTTTTTAGCATCGCTCCGCACCTTTTCGGCCTTGGCACAAGCCTTCGTTTCTGCAAGTTGGTTGTCCTTTTTCAGCGACGCGTTGTTCTGCGGCATCGGCAAGAGCTGTTCGTGCCTCTATTTCTCTATCTAGGAGACACTACGGTTAGATTGGATCCCATTTATTTACACAATTTCAAATCCCACTTACTTCTGAAGAGCTGCCAATGCAACCAGCCTTCACTGCTTCCATATTCAAGAAATCCAAGATTTCCATTTCGTACAGTTGATGATTTTATGCGTAAAACTATGGTGGTACCAAGCTATCAAGAAGGAAGATTACAATGCCAAGGAGAATACGTCGTAGAATTGCTCGTGTCGATTGTCCTTCGCCAACTCGTGAGTATTTCGACTATGAGATACACTTGGCTTTGCAGTCACGTGTCCTTTCCTGCGCGTCTGCCTAGTCATGTTCTCGCAGAATATAGCAACATCCCAAAACACCCCGCTTTTGCTGCGTGGCACTATACATGTTGTTGTGGTGTGCAATTAATTTCTATTGGGTTTTTGAAGTTCTCCGGATTTTGTACAGTGAGTGGAAAGGACATTGTATAAACCATGCCATCAGCCGATGATTTACCGAATAGGGTAGATTCTCCACAGCACATGTAGTGCATGTAGTGGCATCCCACACATGACCCACTCTTTCACAGCCAAACAACTATGAAAGGGTTACACCCTACCAGTACAACACAGAAGAAATATAGCAACGCAACAACTTGAAAACGAACCCTAAATGACACCGTTCTGAGACATGAGGCGAGCTTTGGCAACATGGCTGTACCAACTTGTTGCTTAAACCTATGTCACATTTGACTCCTACATAGAAATAGATTAAAGTTTTTGACCGGAAACTGGCAACGAGAAAGGAGAATGTACTCCATGTATTATCTTCTCTACCTTTACTGCTTCTGCTAGCATAAGCAAGTGGTAAATACAAGCCGACAAGGACAGAAAATACCCGCAGGTCCCCTTATTCAGCAATCAATTATTACTTAACCAACAGGTATGCTACAGTTGAGCCAAGAGAAAAATATAGCTCTCGCTCTCCAGGTTCTTTGATACGACGCAAAATTATCTAGCCAGGATGTCGAGGGATCCCCTCCCCAGCTTCGTAGTGTAGAAGAAATAGCCAGTAAATAGACAGCTCGCTGACTGCAATGCGTCACCCGCCAGCAAGCTCATACTTGTATTGTAACCTTGTCAAGGGACAACCAGAACCAGACCCTGAGTCAGCAGATCGTATAGCTGAGCTGGAGCGCCTCCGCCGCCCATATTTGGCGTCAGCTCCACAAAATGAGGTGCGAGGTGGTCGAAGCCCGTAGTGTGAAATATAGTTGACATAGCAAAATGCTCAAAATCTACGAAGCTATCTGAGCTAGATTGGCCATTTGCATCTACACACTAGCCACCTACCGCCCGTTTACTCTAAATCTAGCTGACTTCAATGCCTCAACAGCGACCTCCAGTAACATCCATCAAGAACAAGGTCTACCTCCCTCTATCCAATAGAAGTACGACAATGGGTTGAGTTCCATCAAGAGCATAGAAAAGCTCTTTTCCTCCCTTTGAGGACAACTGCATGATGCCGGCGTTCCTTGCCCCCCTCCCCCCTCTACCACCGGGTAGAAATCCTAGAGGAAGCAATTCCAAAAAGTAACGCCGGACTGCCTGGTATTGGTCAAAGACGATTGGCCTGATCTCTTGGTCCCTAGGCCAGAGTCATATCGTTTTACTATTGGTGAGCACAAGCCACGTCATTCGCTGCATGCGAGGGATTTTTAGAATAACTCCGTACTTGATGAAGGCTGGCTATTGCAGTAAAAGTGAAGCAAGCAGTGTTTGGGGGGGGGGGGGGGGAAGAGGGGAAGAGCCAGAAAGCCAAGCACTGACAGTTGGACAATAGCTCTCTCTGGCTCTCTTACCGCGCCATCCAATATTCCGCACGAACTTCAATTCTTTGCGTCTGCTTTAGCTACGACATATCATTATTGATCATGCCTGACCGAGGGTATGGCTGCCTTGCGATAGAAGAAACTATGTCATTTCTTCGCGTTCCGCCTGAAGATCCAGCCACGCTCCTCTACTAAACGCCCCTTTTCCCCGTTGCTAGTCCGAAAGATCTACTAAAGTCGGATGGAGAGCCTAAGGCATACGTAGTGAGCTCTCTGCACTGGATGGACAAAATGCGGCAAAACTTTGATGGTTTAAATTTCTTCGTAATTCCAATTTCCTTATTTCACTTTCCTCCTAGTTCGACAGCTTGTTTAGAATGTAGTACTCTTGCGTCTTTGGCCTAATACCAATCAAGGCCGGATGTCTATTGCCGCTATAGAAACCTTTCCTATCTTTTCAACTGGCAAAAATGTGCCGTAGAGGAAAATTCAGTGGATAGGCAACACTACCGGCAAATCGATTGCCGATGACTTTGCCGTTATTGAAATTCATGTAGGCACCCCATTCACCTTTTTGGTACCTGTCGGCCCACGACCATGTAGTGCAGCCGGCAATATGTGCCGGTTTTTAACTTTAACCACTATACTAGTATGACACAGTCTCAGTCAAGCGGATTAATTTTGCATTTACATCACTAATGAAGGCATTCAAGACCACGGGTATTGTAGTCTTGGATAGACAGAAAAGTCTGTTCTGTATAAAATATAGGTGTTTGTTTTACGTTTTAAACTTTTATATTTTTTTTGTGAAGTATAAATACTACTGGCGTTGATAAATAACATACGCTTGGAATGCTCTAGCTCTTCATTGTACCTAAACATCCACCCACAGCTCGCCTCTTTGTGCACCTCAGATAGATCCTAGAAATAGAAATCTAAGGGTCGACGACGGCTTCGGAGTCGCTCGTGCTGTAAATAATTTTAGTATCTGTGGTGGTAGGTTGGATAGGGAGGGCACGAGCAAGTTTCCGGATCAGACTCGAAAAATGAATCCATAACCTGGAAACTTGCTGGATACGTGCCCAGATAACTAGGCGTCTATCGTTGTGTTCGGTACACAGCACAGGACGGACAGCATGCGGAAGTGATGATTCAGTTTCCTAGTGGACAGATATCAATAGCCTAGTAATGGGACGCAGCAACTATATGTTCAAGCGTACTGCTCCCAGGGATCATCTTCTTGCAAGTCAAGGGTGGTATCATGGAACAGACACCTGGCACAAGACCTTACCATGGGTTTCTCTGCTTCTTCCAACGCTCATAAAGGTTGCCTTCGAGGCACCCAGACTAGGAAGATAGCAGGCCATGGCGTACCTGTTGACACCGATCAACTACAACGCCGGGCGCGGCGATTTTGCGTTGAAAGGCCTGTTAAATACTCCACAGAAGGCAGAAAGTGTGTGCGTTGATCGATTCGGGTACAAGCATGGGATCTTGAAGGGAATCTGCATCGTTGGCATATCCCGGCTCACTAGATATATTGGCATGGTTCTTAGAACAAAGGCTCTCCGCGCCCGGAAAGCCTCCGTTATACAGGAACGGGGGGATGTATCAGATCAGAGTAGGAATAGCCGTTCAGTGTAAAAGCCTGGAAACTTGCATACTCCGCGTCTGGTCTGGCCGCGAGGAGCTGGGTGGACATTGCCGGAAGGCAGGCTATAGACCCACGCCTCCAGACAAATTCATTGGCTGCCCCCCGGCGGCTTTCCTCTTGCCCCGTCCTACAACCGGCTTGACAATCAGGATTATCCCCTCTAAAACTTGAGGGGACCCCCTTCATGTATTGCTGATTGCATAAGGTAGACTGCACAGGGCGTCGTAGAGTGGGGTACTGGATGTTCTATCCGAAGATTCCCGCGCACTTCATGACCAATGACTTTGGCGTCAGGGAGATCAGATGACCCTCATCCACCAGACTGTATAATCTGGTATTGGACTGCCAAGAAGCACGGTGTTGTCACTCTGGGTAGGTATTCGGTCATATTATGGATAACGACCATTGGGTATTTGCGGCGACATGACAAGTAGGTCAATGGGTATATGGTGATTAGATGCTTGATGCTCAAGAAGCACTCGCCATTCGATTCTCGTTCTTTAATGAAATGAAAGCCAAACACAGCTCGGTGGGGCGCAGACCCTCTCCCGGTAGTCTCAACGGTTTTGTAAAGCTCCAAGCCAGCGCGTAGGAGAAAGCTTGGAGCGGCCGACAACACCACGCCCCTCTAAAGGCAGCATGGATCTGCGGGGACAGTAGTTCTTCTGACCGGCTTGTCAGTCGAACAGTGAGGGGGGTGATGTCGAGACAGGTGCGACCTGCGTGAGGCAGAGCAGACGCTTAGTCCGGCGATGAGCCGCATTGCGATGCACGGCGGGAGCTGCGGAGGTGGAATGGATGCGTTATCAGAAGCCCAACGCTGGGGGATGAATCATTTTACTGATAGGACTGTCGATATGTTAGAGTTGGGTCCACGGGGTCTGCACAAGGGGCATCCCTGGCAATTTAAAGAGCCAGCAAAATTGGATGCTTGAGGATTTAAAGGAGGTTATAGGATTGAGGGAAAAGAAATACCTAGTCATGGACTGTGTGTCCTTTATAACAATGCAGCCTAGGCGGGAGCAGCCGGCGGAATAGTGGGCCAATTGAACAGAGCCTCACGCTTACTAGATCAAACCACAGACGTGGCAGCCAAGGGACAGGATTCTCCCGCGATGGATTCTTCCCTGCTTTGCACTAAGCGGTCCCCCGGTAGGCGGACGGCTATCTTGCTTGATAAGGGTAGATAGCCCTGCTTAGCCTTGACAGCCCTAGTACGGACGGCCTAGGTGGCTTTGGGAAAAGTAGCGCGACGAGGACTTCCCTAGGGCATTAGAGCCCACTGGGCTCCTAGGCCGCCCGGGAGCAAACGTAGAACTAGACCAGAAATCCGGGTTCTGTGGGATGAGGCTCATTGGTGATGAACCAATCAAAGAAGAGAAGAGGAAGACAAGAAAAGCCTTGAAAAAGAGATGGTCTGGCCGCACCAGAGAAGTATATGACAGAAAGGAAGTTTGAGAGGAGCCTGAGGGAGGATAGGAAAGAGTTTTAGGAGTCTCAGAGGAAGGGGGCTTGAGAGAAAAAGAGGAGCTTGAGAGAAGAGTCTAAGAGAAGGAGGAAGAGGGAGCTTGAGAGAACGTGGGAAGTAGGAGGAAAAGAGTCTGATATAAGGAGGGAAGTGGGAGAAATAGGAAGTCTGAGAGCAAATAAATGTGAGAGAGACAGAGTCTCAGGTACAGAGAAATAGAAAAGAGCGATAATTGCGATGACCTCTTACAAGATGGGCTGGACAATAATGTGGTAAAATTCGTCCCTTTTAACCTCGACAGCTCCTAGTACCAAAGGCGGGGTAAATGAGAGCGAGTGGGGGCAGGGGGGAGGGGGAGTGGAGCTGTTTCGCGCTATCAACGGGCTTTTGGAGCTCCGTAGGCTGTCATTGGTCTGGCAAGACCCACTATCCATTGGACCCACTAAATGTTGGTTGAGAGGTGGGCCAACTGTTCATGACACTCCACTCAAATGTAAAATAAACTTGCATCCCATTGTTCCATCTTGGGCTTGGCTCAAATTAGTCATGTCGCCCCATTACAGGGTGTCCGTCACATCAAAGAAGTACACATCATCTTTCTGGCATCAAAACCTTGCTTCCCTGTCCACGTTCTTGTCACATCACGAGCAGCCTCATTTTAACAGGCACTAAATATCAATACAAGACAGTGAATTCCGCATGCAGTATGGCATGGGCGAGAATCATGCATGCATTCATTCCTTCATCCATTCGTCCGTTCAGCCATTCAGCTATTCATCACCCTCATATGTATGTAGGCATGCGGATACCATCGCGCCTCGGCTTCTCCCCTTCGCCCAACATTTGAATGGATTTCCTTATCTAGGGTTGCTCCTTTTCACCGCCCCCGACTTTAAGCCAGGATGATGCCGCTTAGCCCACATGGGCCCAAGGCCATTGGGCTCGGCCAGGGCATAGCATCCTCCCAAGCCTGACGGCACAAAGCATGCTTCAAAGCTTGAAGTAAAAGCACATTGATATGGCACGAGTATTAACATTCGAAAATTGCACAAAAATCTGCCTCGCGGATTTCCTTTTAGCTTTCCATGGACATGGCATGTGTCAATGTCAAGACGGCCAATGTTTTCAAGCTCAAGCTCATAACAACGTCAACGACAGTAAGTAACCTCGTTGTCGCGTGAGTGACAGAGGGCTCCTTGTTCCCTAGCCATGAAGGGCTGATTTCCGAAGACTGTGTACATTACATCGGCCAGCTTGTGAGCTTGGGCCACCTATGCACAACACAGGAGTACCTTCGGACTTACTCGTACACGTATAACACCGCATGCAGCTGCATTCAGAAAACTGTGCACATGCTTTCGGTCAAAAACCAACAAAAGTACCCGTGACACTGCAAATGGATCCCACACCCCAAAATAAGATTAGGGGAAGTGGACTGCTTAGGTGGTACTGCAAACTCAATGTTGAGAGTGACCAAGGCAAACCTTGCTTTTACACGAGCCTATTTGGACCATTAAGATGTTCAACAAAGTCATTTGGAGGAAGCGAGTTCACACAGTTTTCTGCTGCAAGACCTTCGAAGATACTGAAATTTGTTGGGGATTGGTAGCCTTTGAGAGACTAGGAATCCGTAACGTGACAGAAAGAGCGCTCCAACATGCACGCCAAGAACCAACAACTATTGCCCCCCCTCATTGACTGCTAGAGCTATCCGCGGCGTTGACTTGCGAGACTGATAAATCGAAATCGAAATCATGCAAGCATGATTTGAATAATGGGAAGGATAGCCTGCAGCAAGCTGGAAAAAGCAATACGACTTTTGCTGCAGTGCGCGCCGTTTTTGGGCATTCAACCGTTTGAATACAGTGAGTCAGCATATACCCCTCACAGAATACTACACACATGCTTGTCTTGTCTCGCCCGCGAGATCCTGGCCCTCAAAGGAATAGACACTTTTGCATAGACACTCTTGCTGGCTTCATCTAAGCAGCCGTCTCATCTCGCTAGGCTTAACCTTGCTTTGCGCGTAGGCCATTGAACGATACAGGCTGTCGCGGAGGCTTCGGCAAAAATCAGTGGCTTGTAAGATTCGGAGCCTAAGTTCACAATGTTGGATGTGGCAAATTGGAGCAGACAGGCAATCATCCGAGTGAATGCGCGAGGTAAAGTGAGACCCCATGTAGAAGGGTTTGCTTGTTGTCTGATGTATTGCCATGCCCACAAGTGATTAAATGGAGCTCGAGATTTCTAGCAACCCCCCACGTTAGTTATTCTTGTACTAGTGCTGTAGACAGCCTATATGATTGATTCTATAGCCTTAGCACGGCAAGCATCAGCTCTAATAGATAGTGGCTGGCAGCCTTCGACGCTGCAACAAGTATGGGCAAAATTAATAAGAGGCTAAATCAAACGATCACATGGTCGACAGAAACGCTTTCGTATACCTGCTAGGTAGCTGTTTGTCTCACAGCACAGATAGCCAAGCTCTAGGGAAGCCTCCGATGTCCGGAATCGTGCTTGCTTGCCTTGCCCCGTCGTTTTGAATCACCACTTCGCGATAGCCTTGAGGTGCTCAGAATGGGTTTTGGGAGAGATAACTAAATGAAGTTGATTCACAGCTTCCCCCTCCCCCCCCACCCCCTTCTCTCGTAAGCAAGGGATACTCTCCCAGAAGCCGTAGATGGATAGTAACTTGTAGCGTGCAGAATGTCTTGCTCCTCACCAAGTGAGATTAATCATATTGGTGTAACTAACTTAATGTCAGTAAGTATTACATGATAGATCATGGATAAGCTGTAGGTAACACTGGATTTCAAACTGTACTGGGTGTATGATTGAAGACAAGAATGCGCCTGCCATGAGGCAAACCATGATGGGGTAATGAAAATTAACATCTAAGATCGTTCTTTCTACTCATCTTCAATCTACGGCATTTGGGCACAGAAAGGGCTATTGAAATAGCCTGAGCTGGCAGTATCACTAGAGCCAGGGAGAGCAAGATCAATGTGGAGGGTTATCGTGACGAGGTAGTCACAAAAAGCTTCAGCAAGCCCAACAAAATATCTGCATTGCTGTTAAGTCGTACACACGTGACCGTCTGGAGCCACTGTTGGCCTGTATTAACTAACCCACCATCGTCATTTCTAACAAACATTGGTTCATAGGTCCCAAAATAGGTGCCATTGCACCGATATTAGTTACTCACCTTCGTCCTAGTTTTCTTCCCAGAGCTTTAGCCATGTAGAAACAAAAGCGCGACAAATGTGCAGTATGGGAGGCTAGATGGTCCATATCTGAAGCTTTATAAAGCCGTTTGTTACATAGATCAGTGATCAGTAATAACAAGTCTACATGTACGTCGTTGCATGTAGCGCCTGCGATGGGCGAGTGCACTAAAAAGTCGTCCATTCTGTCCTCTGCACATCTAATCAAATGTTTGTCGACTAACAACTATTCTACAAACAAACGATGGGGATAATATGGTTCTTTTTCTTCCGGGCGTCCAAAATAATATGTAATCAAGTCTCAACTGTCGCAGGGCTACACCGGATGGATTCGTATGGCCTTTCACCAAATGCCATCCGTCGGCAGGCGCTGGCCTTCTAACTTGGTCAGACGGTAGACTCATCTTAAGACGCGTTTTCTCTGTCAATACAACCATTAGAGAGCCAAATACGAATATTCGGTTATTGTTGATGATCGATTGAGGCTTGTGGGAAATACAATCCCAAAATAATAGCCGCCACCGCCTTCTGCACCCCCATGGTCACATAATTCAGTACTCGGATATGGAGAGGAAAACAAGACTATCACGCTTTGTATACTACGTCCCTCATCTCACTTATTTTCTCAGTCTCTCGACATCGGGGGCTTGGGCTGCGCAGCAAAGCTAACAGTAGAGAGGCAGAGAATCTGCCAAGATGTTCTATAGCCCACACATCAAAGACTGAGTTCTGCGCGGCCTTTCACCCACTGTGGTAGAAAGAGCCATCAAGTCAGTATTTAGAAAAGCTGAGTCTTTCCCCGAAGTCTCAGGGCTTAATTTACAGCTATAAACTCCAACGCCTGGCGAGGAGGTGGTTAGTCGGCAGCCCCTAGCATCTCCAAGACCACAAAGACCATCCTTGAGGCCGGATCGCAGTCTAGAAATATTAACAGACGAATCGGGGGACAGTAGAGTCACTAACTCTCCAGACGCAATTGTGGACGCTCTGAGGTCTCTTGATAACAGAACTAAGGTGGTTATGCACGACGTCGGGGGGAGGGGCAAAAAGAGCCAGACTACAGAAAGGAGGGGGAGTACCATAGGGGAAAGAAAGCAAGCAATGGTTGCTAATGCGCAGGTAGCGCCTTCTTGTTACGGAGTGTTGGTCAAGGGAGGTTGATGCGACCGGATGCTAGACACTGTAGAGTGTACGCAATTACCGCCCATAATGCTAGAACAAGCTAGGTGGAGGTTGAGTACAGTGAGCAATTGATTCGTTATCTGTTCAATGAGGATTGTAGATGGAAAGAGCGCTACCCGTAATTGCATGCGACATGCTTCACTTTCTGTTGTTTTGTGCAATGTTTATGTCCATGTTCTGCTGGCCGTTACAGATCGGAGCTCAGTGATCATCTTTGTTCAACCCTTTATCCAATACTCCTTCGAATGATGGTAAAGGTGTATGCCTCACACCACATACTCAATTATACCGTTGCATGAACTCATCTCAACGTGTTCTAGTCCGTTTTTGAAGCCGGTAACGTTTTCTAACGATCTGATTTGAGACAGTTACTTTTTCTGGCCAAGTTGAAGACTCCTAGTCCAGCAAACTATCCTCAACATCGCGTATTATGGCAGACAGCGAATATTATACATTTATAGAGGAGGAAATCCGCCGGGCTCGACAGGTCTTGGAAGACTGCAAAGAATATACCTGCAAGTTGGAAGAGCAGATCCGCATTTCGCGGGAGCAAGCCCGCATAGCGGTGCAACGGCTCGACTCTATTATGGAGCAGGCCCGCATCGAGGAAAAACAGTCCCACGTCGTGCAAGAACAGATCCGCATGATGAACCTTGAGCCACACGACGCTACGCCTCTATATTGCACTACCGAATGCCTCCTTGGTCTTGTTAATGATACTGAGATGGACCCCCACTGCCCCAACTATTCCCATCATATCCATTGGGGAAATAGAGGCGCCATAGGGCTAAGAGACATCGAGTCACAAGATAGGCATGATGGCGACAAAAACCTTGGACGCTTGCACCCATTAGACCATAAAACCTGGCTTTGCCTCTTACAATTACAGCTCATCCGTACCGTTATTTCAGGCTTTACGCCTTTGGGTCATGTGGGATCCTCTGGTGTGCTGTACCGTCTGACACTTGTCGATTACGGCTACACATCTGTAGCATAAGCCACAAGTGAGAGTATGGTTAAGAGGCAGAGACACGAGGAGGATGTATACCGAGTGTTGAAGTCTATTCAGGGACGCTGTATTCCTGTTTATCTGGGGTCTGCGGAGCTGCGATCCCTTAATAAGAGCATGTTCTGGAACTTTGGCGATGATCTTGTTTACCTGGTTCTTCTTTCATATGGAGGAAGAGGGCTTAGATCGGTGTTGGAAGAAAGGACAAGGGAGCAAGGCCAAGAGATAGACAAGGAAACACTGGTCTCCATTGGCCAGCAAGTCGTTAATGCGGTCTCAACGCTTCATATCCATGAGGTTGTACATAACGATGTGCGGAGTGCAAACTTTTTGGTGGATGATTCGAACAACGTCATGCTAATCGACTTTGGGCGATCTTTTATACTGCCGTACTCGCTAGAAGCATGCCGTTATCAGCTGATGAAAACAAAGAAGACACAAGAGACGCAGAACTCGAAAGCTGCAAGCAGGGAGAAGCCGAAGCAAAAACGGAACAGGAAATCAAAGGCAAAATGGAACAAGAAACCAAAGGTAAACCAGGACCATGACAGGCTCCCGTGCCCAAGAAGAAAGAGGCATCCACGGCGGCACAGGTTTGTGTCACGATGCGTGAAAGGGAGCGAGAAAGATATTGCCTTGGCTGAGATTTTGCAGCGTCAGATTGAGGGGGAGTGAAGCGAGCTTTTCTTTTGTTCATGTGAGGTCGAGTGGGATATCGATATTCCTTTTTCAAGTTCACGCCCGGTTGCAAGAGGGAGAGTTGCGCGATGCAGGCTTACCATGCACGTTAACCAGCAATTATGCGAGTATTTTTTTTTAATTCAGAAACTCTTCTCGTCCATCTACTCCTTCCTCTAAAACTGAATTAACAAAGAAAAACAAAATGAAAATGAAAATGATCTAACCAATGCAATGCAAATCCCACTAAATCCTACACAGGTGTCGCCTACTCGCTGTCCAATGCCACCGTAAACATCATGTGCCATGCTCTTTAGAAACGGTCAGCAGCCCGGCGGGACGCACGCTGAGAGTATTCCTGACCGTCATCAGTACGCTTGGTACCCAAGCCCAAGCACTCCGCAATTTTGTAGAAGACGTCAACATTGTTGTAGACACCGCCGAAGTCGTTCTGGCAAGGGCCACGAGCAAATACAGGCACGTCGGTCATCGAGTGGACACCGCCGGGTATATTAAGGGGAAGAGTACCGTTGATCAAGAAACCGCCGACAGAATCTTGAGGATTGGAATAACCATCTTTCTTGCCATTCTTAATGAACCTAACAACAGGGCGACGGGAACCGTCCTTGTGGACACGGTAGTCCTCATGGCGATCAGGACCAGCAGCCATACCCGCAGCCATGGCGTACCGGGGCTCCCAGTTCATGGGGAAGTTGGGGCCAGTACCATAGCTAACGCCAGGAACGGGTTTGGTGTACTGGGACTCACCAGACCCGCCGTAGACACCAATGGCGTTACGCTTCTGACGGTCAGTTTCGGCAGCAGCCAGGTACTTGGTATCGGCAGAGCCAAAGACATCGAAACCGTGGCCATGGTCGGCAGTAACAACAATCTGGGTCTCGTCCAAAATGCCCATCTCCTTGAGCTGCTCAATGGTTTTGTTGATGGTGTCGTCGAGCTCCAGGAGATCGCCCAGGGCACGGTCATAATCCAGCCCGTGCATCTGCTTGTCGATGGAAGCAGCCTCAATCATCAAGAAAAATCCCTTGTCCCCGTCCTTTTCTTGACTGCGCGCATGAGTGATCTCGATGGCCTTCTTAGACATTTCCTTGAGACCGGGCACATCCAGAGCGGGGACGGGCTCGCCGCTAGGATGGTTTCGCAGCTTGGCAAGGTTCTCAGGGTAAATGTTGCGATCCAGCCAGACAGGTAAAGCATCAGTGGAGAAGACACCCAGAGCACGGTTGTCGCTGTCCATATCCATTAGAGACGACTTGTTCCAGCTGATAGTGTAGCCCTTGTTGGCAAATTCACTGTAGTAGTCCCGGCCCAGGTAGGAGACGCGACTGTCGAAGAAAGCTGCGGCACCACCACCGAAGAAGGCCTCGGGGCCGACGTAATCATTCCAGGTGTAATTGGTGACGCCGTTCAGGGCTTGATCTATAAGTGCGCCAAAGTTTTTGCGGGAGCGGGTGTGGCCAACAAGGGCACCGGGAGTCGCATCATTAAGATCGGCGGTCGTAACGGCACCCCAGTGCATACCCAAAACCCGAGTAACAAGCTCGACAATGGTCTCGATCTTGGGGTCGTCGAATTGGTTGGGCGAAGAGTCAGAGTAAATACCCATGGAATCAACAGTACCCTTGTGACCGCTGTACAGTGCAGAAGCCGAGTTGGCCGAATCAGTCAGATAGGAGTCGACGGAGTGTGTCATCTGATGGCCCAGGACAGGGAATGAGTCCATAGCCATGCGGGTCTGGTACTTTCCGTTGATTGACTTGTGTGCCAGCATACGGGCAGCAGTAATCTAATTGACGCCAGGCAGAGTTAATAAGAGTAGACTAGTCTAGCGTGCTTCCAAGGCGAAAAAAAACAAAGACTTACCATGTTTGTGGTCATACCATCACCAATAAACAAGATGACGTTCTTGGCCTTACGGTCGTTAGAGATAGGGCGAACTTCCCAGTTGGCGACAGTCGTCTCGCCGTTGTAGTATTCCAAGACGACTTCGTATTTGCCGGGCTCGTTGATGCGAACGCGACGGTAAATTTTAGAGGCGACGTTAACTATACTCTTGGAGCGAGCGTCCTGAGCAAAGAGGTCCTCGTACCAACCAAACTCCCACTTTTCCAGCTCAGGTTCCTCAACGCCGAAGAACTCTGTGATGGGCATAGCCACTTCCGAGCCAATCCTTCTGATGGTGGCAGTGAAAGCCTCATCGGGAACGCCATTGTTGAAAGCCTCAGTACCGTTCAGCGGGGCGTGAACCTCGACACGGAGATCGAAGTATTGGCCAGGCAGAAAATCAGCCTGATCGGGGGGCAGAACGCAGCCAAGCTTAGGGCAGGTACCTAGGCGCTGGTAAGTCTGGGCAACGCCGAGAGAAGCGGAGGCCAGAAGGGCGAGGGATGTGAGCTTAGCCATGGTGGAATAAAGGGACGGGGAGGAAGGAAGGGCAAGGAACAAGACAGTGGTCAAGCAAATCGTCTCTAGTTCAAGGGAGTAATAATAGAACAAGGCGAAATGGAAGACCAGTGAGCTGCGAAGTGAGGGTGAGGTTGAGGGTGAGGTGAGGAGGAGGGCAAGAGAAAATCCCACTAGCTAGACAGGAACGGCCTGACTTATATACAGCACTTGGTCTAAAATGCAATCGGCAAACAGCGAATGGCGATAGGCATGGGATATAGAGATGGGGGCTAACTTAGCATAACAAGCATGTACCAATTCAAGGTAGTGAGGGTGAATGGACCTATACCTTGCCGCATCTTGGGTATTCCTCTCCGGGCTCCATAGTTTACATGCCCATATCCTGTTCGGCTAAACACCTTCCTATCATACCCATGTCCACACCCACACCCACGCCCATGCCCACGCCTACGCCTACGCCTACGCCCACCCACTCCGGGTGTTCACCATCCTCTACCAAAGTTCCTCCTCTGCCAAAGTCCCTCCTCTATTTTCTTTCTCTCTTTCTCTCTGGCCCTCTAGCTTGTGTCTCTGGCTTCTCCCTTCTCAGTGACGATTCTGCACTAGTGCTAGCAGGCATTTGCCTGCCAAGAAAACGTTCATGCCCAATAAAGCTATCAAGCCAGAGACTAGGGAGCAAAGCGAGCATTAAAAAAGGCACAGCAGTGATTTATCGCTACGCTTATAGCTTGAGCGGAACAGTTGCCGCTAGTATAGGGCTGCTCTTTCGGGGCTTTCCAGAAAGTCTCATCAGCTAGAATAGAACAGAGTTGATCCTACGACATGCATGATAAACATTGCAGGCAACAAGGCAAGTATGCGTCGTTCTTTTCCCTACTACATCTAATTTTCCCTTTTCCCTTTTCCATTTGATCAGTTGATTCGTCAATCGTTAAACATGCAAAATCCAAATCCTGCAGCTAAAACTCTTCTTGCTCCTACCGATAGGCAAGTAGGCACTTCGGGACAGTGCTGTTTTGTTTTTGTAGGTGCATGATTGCGCTGGCATATTGGGCCACGCTAGCTTATACTACGTATGGCATTACAGAAGGTCGGGAAACTGTAGCGCGGCGTAATATAGCCAAACAAGTATCAGCATTGCGGCTATCTATGCACCCGAGTACCATTGCTCGGGATATTCAAGCTATCCGCTTTGCTTTGATTAATGGGTAGGATGGCAGCACTGACGGTTGATGGCTGGTTCCTTACTTGTTTGTATATTTGCCGTAATCGCTCACCTATTACTGGAATACCGAGAAATTACTTCGGCGTCGTATCCAGGCATAATTGGCTGCCTATGATGGCAAGTAAGATCAATACCAACCACAAGATACGCCTGTCTGGCGACGATCTCAGGGCCTTGTGGTGCACCGTGAACTTCTCTTGAGTAAGAAATAAGCAGTTTATCTATGGTGCCGAAGCTTCGTTTGTCTGCTGATACTTTCTTTTTTTTCATGCTGTGCTCACACTTGATTACGTGAAAGTCATCCGTTATGCACTCAGCCACGAACACCGAGAAAACGCAAAGAAAAAGGCAATTTTACGGTTGAGAAGTTCCCATAGAACAGACGGCTCAGACAGCCAGCTCTGCAGTCCCAGCAAGACAGGAATCTGGCAAATACGCAGCTATAACACGAACCAAGTACTTGGTGTAAGCAAAGCGACTCGTATCAAAAGTTTTGGAAGTGCCGCTAACCTTGCTTGCGATAAGGCAATGTACGGTCCAGTTCACCGGGAAAGGGCTCTATGGCAACGCACACCCCCCGATAGGAGGCTGCTCTTCAAAAATAAAACGTGTTTTCCCTTCTTGTGTCCTTGATTCGATTGCAAGGATGGCTGTCATGCTTATCTTCCCATAAATCCCATCAGCGTCAATATACAAACGCCTGCCACCATGCTTATATTCTACTAGCCAATCGGTCGTAAGCCCGTAGACACAGCTATTATCAAGGGCGACAGCCTAACGACACTAACCTTTTGTTCCAGAGCATGGCAAGAATATAAAGATCGCTTTGTTCTATTCCCAAACACAAGAGTAAGCAGAGTTACATTGCTCGATATTTCTCTCTCAAATTCATATAGTATCTGGCGATATACACGCAATACTTGTCCCTATCATTTCTCGGACTTGAACAGGTGTCTATTAAAATAGATTTCGACAATTAGAGAGAGCAGAAAGCTACTCAACAATAGAATCAGCAGACAAGTCTTGTCTTTCACCATCGCACGCTCAGCATAGAAACTTTGACTTGGTGCCAGCATACTTTCAGACTTTCTGTGCCTCATCAAGAACTCATGAAAAGAGGGAGGGGTACTACAGCAATGTTGAATTTTCATTTGCGTGGCTTTTTTACTTCTTTCTATCGGTCGGACAAAATGATCCCTTGCTTATCTAGAGACACGGCTATAGTCGGTTTCTGCTATTTGGTCTTTCACTCCATCCAAGGCCTTGGGAATAAAACTGCTAGCTAGCTATATTTACTCCACGGTAGTACTTGAGCCTAGCTTCATGCCTATTTGCAAGGATTGTTATTACCATCTTAATCGAATCTCGCCCTAGCATTTATTAGGGAAAGGGAGGCACACCAGGTCGGGGTTCCCATGTTTCTGAAGACCTTTTTAAGTCCGCCCTGGTTAAGCTGTTGACTCGCGCCCTAGAGCACACTACCCAGCATAACCCTACGCTACCCTCGTAGTTGGCCATGTTGGTTGCGGCGTATACCGGAGTCCTGGGCTGTCTATGAAGCTCATGCTGACCGTAATCTCCCAGCGCTCCCATGATGATTTGTTTCTGCATCTACGTTAGTCTTCAGAGCGGCCAGCTTTCTTGCACAACTGGCGCGTTGGCCTGCAGTGCTTCTTGTTTTTACGTCGCATCTTTGCTGGACCGTGGCCGGTGTTTTGGACCGCTTTGTGGGCAGCAACGTGATACCATAATCTTTCTTAACCATCGTATCATTCCAGAGCCCACATGCCTGTCTCATATGCTTTTCAAAGTTTAGGCGATATGATAGTAGACGTGTGGCTCGAGAATCGAGAATGATTCCCGTCATAAAGTGGTCTGCCTTCATGTTGGTGGGGAAGAAATTAAGCCCGTCAATATCCGCCATTCTGCTTCGACAATCCTACTGTTTCTTCGAGTATGTGTTACCCTTATTCCATTGCATAACCTGTTTAAAACTGGTTAAAATTGGAAAGTATGCAACAGTGTCTGTGGCGTAGCATGCTTGTACATGTTTCACAAAGTGAAATCCAGTACTGCTTTGAAGGGTCAGCATTCGCAAGGGGTTTCAGAGCTTCCTACCTCCAATGCATGGACAAATTCTTTTTCCTCTCGCCCTCTGAGTGAATAGGCGACGCGCCTGGCTTTTAAATTTCTAGCTGGGCCACGAGCCTTTTCATCCAAGTTAAGCTTATTGTCGCGTGGCGGTAGCAAAGGACACGAGTGGCGTAGAGGCTACTGCTGGCACGTGACGTCTAGGTCCTAACCACCCATGTCCTAGCACGGTGTCACGTGATGCAGGTACACTATATATGCTGTGATTGACTTTTGCTTAACTTGTTTTATTAAGAGGTTAAGTTATTTCACTTTAGGATACATCGCGTCAAACGTAACTACCTTACGTGTTTACCCGATGTATACCCGGATAGTGGCGGAATATCCACAACAATATATACTGTTGCAGCATATATCTATTAAATTCGAACTCATTAGGAGTTAGGCTCCCTCTCCGCTCACAGCTTCGTGCGCTACGTATCTATATCGAGTGTTTACCCGATGCTGTTCCGAGTTCAGTCAGAATCTCCACAACATATACCAAGGCAGCACAGACTGCTAGTTGGCAGAAAGTCTGAGTTAATTGAATTATCGGAATAAAGGGACAATATATCAAACTACAATTGTTAAGCATAGGAAAATTCAGGGCCCTAATAGACTTTGAGTTATAGGTGGCGAGGTCTTGGGAGTTGTTGGACGTATTTGAGACGAATCAATACGAAAGTTTTAGGAAGACGGCGGAGTTTTTTCATCATCACGTGGTGCGTGGTATTGATTCCGTTGTTTAGGCTCGAGCTCATATGAGATAATAGTTAGAGAAAAAGGAAAGGCGAAAACCAAAGCATATAACCAGGAAGAATCTTTTTTGCCAAACAGATAGGTATTGTCGAATTTTGTTTTCGTCCCGTTTCCGCGAACAATACCCTCGGGCCCATGGCCCGCTGTAGACAATGATTGCCTTGATTGGTTTATCAAGGACAACGTTCTAAATCTCTTGACACATGATCTGCGTGGTAT
This sequence comes from Ceratocystis harringtonii, assembly GCA_002018265.1. Classification (NCBI taxonomy): domain Eukaryota; kingdom Fungi; phylum Ascomycota; class Sordariomycetes; order Microascales; family Ceratocystidaceae; genus Ceratocystis; species Ceratocystis harringtonii. Next base: position 27,357 of record MKGM01000178.1, on the reverse strand, counting down.
TTACCTGATGTTGCTCCGGGTAGAGCTGGAGGCTCCACAATACTGGACCGTAGATATGTATTCGAGTTAACTGCGTGCAACGTATCTGCATCTCATATTCACCTTATATTATTCCCGAATGGAGCAAACTTACAATGGGGCGACAAAAGTCACGGTGCACTCTCTATTTTCGCGACTGCGTCGTGTTTCCCACTTTCAACACGACCACTCCGTCTTGAATTCCCACTTTCTCAACAAAAATGGCCCCAGCGACTACAGTCATTATAAGAGGACTAGAATCTACATGGAGTACGAAATGGTGATTTCTTAGCGGCATATCGCATTTGAGGAAGGAGTGTCACCAGGGTCAGTGTGTAGCATCATTCGACGCTACTATGACCAAAAAAGTGCATCCAGTCGTGCGCGGTTAGGATGACCGCCCAAGCTTCATGAGAGGACAAAAGGGCTATTTTCCGAGTTATTGAACAAGTCCCTTTGACTAAGTTAGCATATCTTGTTATTGCAGCGGGGTTTGAATGTTTCTGAACGTACTCTTTCACGACGGCTCAAGCTGGAAGACTTACTTAGTCATGGTTGCCGGAGGGCGTGTTGATGAACTCCAGCAACAGCAGAAAAACGTCTCAATCTTGCGAGAAATTATAAAGATGAACCAGAAAGCTTCCGGGAGGGCTGGATCCCAAGCTATGAGTCTACAATTGCGAGTGGCGATGGCGAAAGGCAGGGGTAGGCTCTTTGCCCCGAAGTACGTTCTATTTATATTACAATATCTTCATATATTAACATAGGATAAGGACTCTATATTCACTGCCGAGAGGAAGCCATCACGCCATTCTCAGATGTTCTGGGGCGCTATTTCCTCTTCCTCTCGACCGTCTTTATGGCTGCTCTATGGAGACCCCGAATCTACCCGGGGAGGTGCTACTAGCCGCTGTATTCTCGAATGTCTTCAATAATAATTTCCAACAATTGCAAAACCCAGCTTTATATTTGTCAAGATAATGCACCTACATAGAGCTTGAATATTGCGAAACTGGCTGCGCAAGCGGGCAGAAGAGAATGAGGCTACTTTGGTGGACTAGCCGCTTTATCCACCTCATCTTAATTTGATTGGGAGTATATGGACACTGTTTAAAGTATAGATCTGTGAGATATTTCCAGAACCATCATCATTATCAATAAGTAACCAGTAATTACATAAGCTATGCGAAGCTGCTGTGGATGCTTGGGAGGATTTTCATCAAGACCTCATAAACATGCTGGTCTTATCAATGCCACGAAGACTTCAAGCTGTAGTGAACGCGCGCGGCTGTTATACAAAATAACAAGCAAGTCCATGTGTCTTTGCAGGCTAAGAAGCCTACAAGTCAAGCCACAAACTACTAGATGCATATATTTGGCTAAGAAATCCCACCCACCTGAAAATTGCGTGGTGAAGGCAGGAAATTCCGGTCATGCAGGCGTGCATCATCACTTTTGTAGTAGCCCCACTGTACATGCTTACGTTGTAGAAAGTTCCAAGTGCATGTGGCCCGCCCGCCCAACAAATGCGCACGTCGTAGACTCGGTAATTGCAGGTAATTGCTGTAGAATTGCTTCTTTTCCCCTCCGTCAGCCGCTGGGTGCTGTACTGCGACTATGAAATATATATATATGTATATACTTGTGACCTTTCCTGCACGTCTGCTTAGTGGTGTTATGACTGTAATTACCTGCCTTCCCTTGACTCTTACACGCGCCGTTTTCCTCTTTTCTCTTTTCTCGCAGCTTTTTTCCTTTCTTTTTCCCACAGTTTTGCTCCTGCTTGCTTTTAATTAGCTTTGACATGGCTTTTAACTAATTCAATTTATTGTGGTTCTCCCAGTAACTTCTAGTTATCACTCCATGTAGCACTATCCACTATGGGCACAAAGCTGGTGGGGGCTTCGGGAAAGGCCAAAAATCGATATAAGCGTTGCGCTTGTGTCTGCTTAAATCCCTGTCCCAATAATATGAACTTGGTGTGCTGGGAAATGGATTTCCTAGGTCAATGTTACATGTAGAGCAGGAGGATAATAGGAACACTACATTATACTAGAACAAGGTTACGACAGATATATTAGCCTGTAATACTGCATTGCGGCTAAATAAGTGCTAAGATCCTGTAATGACCACGTGCAGGCTTGTATCGTGCGATGCCCTTCTAGGCCTCAACTAGTAAGTGCCTTGGAAAACGGCTGAGGCCGAGACGGAAACTGTTGGGATATTCCGCCACTAGCCGGGTCAACATCGGGTAAATGCGTGATGTAGCTACGTGAGACGCGATGTGGCACAAGTAAGAAAACTTAGCCCTTCAATCAATCAAGTTGAGCAAAAGACTATTAACAGCAGAAATTACTACTATTTATCCCTGTCAGGTGCGTGATAAGCATGCGACGCGGGCAAATATGCGATGCCCTTTTTTTATGCCTTGGGATAAAAATCACAAAATCAACATAGCCTCATGCATAACCATCTTTGTTCCCTTAGCAGACTATATGGCCTTTAGAATTGACTCAAGGGAGCTGCTGTGCCTTTAAACTCGTCTCTTCAAATTGAGTCTTAACCACGGTCTTTCCGGTCTTTGAGACCCAAGGGGTCGGCGGTTCAGCCTTGTGCTTAGCGGGCGTTGGAGTCCATAGCGGCACATCAAGCTTCGAGATGACATCTTCCGGGCCAGGTGCACTAAGTTCGGGCTCTCTGAAAGCTGGCCAAGTTTTTTTTCGATTTTCTTTTCATCGCGGTGGCCTGAAATGCGGCGTAGAAAGCTGAGAAAAACCTGGTCTTCTAAATATGGGTTATACAGCATCTGATAAAATGCCCTATTTCTTGGCTGCAAGCGTTCTTAAGCGCGCTGAAACACCTGACATTAGGGCACCGAGGTAGATGAAGACCAATGCGGTGGCATACGAAGCTTAATCATCTTATTCTCCGCACATTATCTCCCGAATTCGATAGAGTGGTGACTTTCGTGGCCATCGAGGATCAAGAGACGCTTGCAACTATATGATCACTTGTCTGTGCAGCGATCAAAGTGCTTAATCTACCCCAGACCCGTCTCATCATCTGTGCTGCCGTTTGGGATCATCACAATAACTCAGTCGCTTGGGATGCTGCTTGGGAGGTACTAGATGGCGAGGGGATATTGGTCCGCGCCAAAGACACAGCACTTCATTCAATTAATCAGTAGTGTCAATCATGTCCTCCCCAGGTATTTCAGCAACCCAGTGTGTTCTTGGGCTGCGGCTAGCCTTACCACGGGCTCCAGGCTTTCTTGCTCGAGCCTACCCCGACCTTCCCTATCTATTACTACTAGATAGTTCCATCATTACCTATGCAGCCTCTTTCTTGTCAATCTCACCGTTTTGCTTATATATAGTCAGCTTCCTTCCATTCCGTAGCTAGGTCCTTTTCTGCTCCACAGCACTTGTCAAGAGTCTCATTTGTATGTTAAGGGGCCACAAACTTAAACAGAGCATTCTCACAGATTATTGCCTCGGTCCTCTTTGACAGCGACTTGAGGGCCTGAATAATTGATGCTGGGCAGCCACTCTGATATATTGTAACTTGCATTTCAAGCTATCCCGATTGGAAACTATCTTCCAGCACTGTCCTCACCGTCTTAGAAACTCAAGTGTCAGGCAGGCTGGCCTCCTCTTCTATTCTAGTGTCTGTAACTGAACATCAAGCTTCGATATAACACTGTCTCCATTCAATGGAGCAAGCCCGGTTGTCTAAAACCTCCCTTGATATTGCTTTCTGTTATAGCTGCTTGGTGTGCAGCATAAAAATACAGAAAGGAGCCACCCTTGGAAACGTGGTTTATCGAGAATCTAATCTGATTAGATGCTAGATTTCATGACCATAGGCCATCATGAGTAGTCCAAAGCACCCAACTTCATGAGGCTGAAGCAAGTGAGATAATTGAGCTCATATACCCACCGCGATTATAGGGCTGTCGCAATATTCCTCAAAGTCAAACAAGTCGTGACTTCCATGCCCATCAAAAGCGAGAAGACGATAGAGGCCGGCTGACAAGGCGCTTATATAGTAATTGAACTGACTGAGCCACTTACGGCTTGTCTTATTGTCGGCTCAGCCATCATAAGTCGTGACAATAGCCCAATGCCCTGGGAGGTTGCTCCCTCAGTGCCAGCCAGCGAAGTGATATTGGCCCGCAACCACTATGAACGGCACCACGACCGCTCAGCCTTCAGCACAGATTGCTTGGATGGCTGTGACCCATCCTCTACTCCAAGCTGCATCTAATTCACCCCTCCATGCCTTTTTATACTCGAAACGACAATATCACCTGCAATGAAGCCCACTACAAAGCTAGTCTGGCCAAAGTTGTAGATGCTAGCTAGGCCGATACCATACTTCGTGATTGTGTTTTTCGCAAGCGGATAATGGCCCAAAATTACACTACTTTCCACGTTCATGTTGCTCTTTAATAACCAAAGCCTCCAGAATACTAGTATAACACGTGTTCGGTGAGCAAGAATCACACGTGTCTAAACAAAAGCTGCACTATTGTGCGAGACGAAGTATTTATTCTCTCCTACTATTCTTTTCTAGTTCCTAACGGAACAGTTATTTCTCTTAGTCCGTCGGCCCCCAAGTCTGTTCAAGCTCGCCTACGCCATTTGTAGGAACATAACCAAGGCAGGTAAGTAAGCCGAAGGGTATAAATCCGCTTTCACTGTCTATCTATACTCGATAAATATCCGAGAATTGTGCGTATTGTCATTATCTTGGCCACTGTCCTACAAGTTTCCTGTCTCCTAGTCATGAGTTCGTTTCGCTCGTAGATGATATCTCTTTTGCTTGTTTCTCAACATCTAGCTTTGAACAATTTTACACTTACTGTACGCCACGCCACAGCAGTTGCTTCTCGTGAAACTCCATAAAACAACTATCAAGGAGATCCTGATCGTGATTTAATGCGACAAAAGAGACGACGCACGCCCGCAAGACCGGTGTGTCCTGTCTTTACCACAGTTTTCAGGCCGGATTTCTTAGCCAAATGTACATCTATCAGTCCGTGGCCCGATACGTAGGTTCCTCAGCCTTTGAAGATACATGCACTTGCTTAGTTTGAAAGTTGAAAGCACGATGCACCCGCAAAGATCGGGAGAGTGTATCGTCACTTTTGTCACCCCACTGTACACCAGACTTGCCATCAGTATCAGCTGAAAGTTTGCATTACTTAATTGCTAGGTATGACCGCCTTTCTACATATCCTACTTCCGACCTGACTGTAACTGCATTAGCTGTTAGACGAGTGTAAAATACACAGACTTGATTCTTGGGCTTGTACTATCCATTGACTTTACATGTGTTTTCTTGACTAGTTAGCTTTCGTCTCTACCGAAAAAGAAAGTGAAAAGAAGCCTGCTGTGGTGAATGACATCACTTCGAAGGATGCGGAGTCAGAATCAGAAGCTTCTTCGGTTATTGAAGTTCGAGAAGAATCATACCACCTCAGTGAGCCGCTAGATCCGGGAAACTGGCCAGAACTTGAACGTGAACTTATTCAATGTCTACAGGGACACTAGCCAGAACAGCCAAGATTCAATAGACATATCATACATAACAATAACAAACTTAAACAAGGCATAACTTTGCACACCCAACCTCCGTCTTAGCTATTTTGCTTACACAGAATCTGGCCAACTTTTGGTAGTGGAGTTTCTGTTTACTTGACGATACTCGAACTTGGATTTCTTTAACGTCTACGGTACTTGATGAAACGAAATGTTATCCTTTCCCCAATATCAACAAGAGTTCGATACTACAATATTCAAATCAAATCAATACCTCGCTCTCTACTTGAGGCTGACAATACGTGCCCTTGGAGTTGCACGACTAATCCCGGCGCTCATCTTCTGGTAGGTCGCAAAAACTGCTTCTAGAGCTTATATCTTCGCCGGAGCTTTGATTAATGAATGAATATTATGTTTTCAATTCTGATTTGAGTAGAAAGAAATCTTAGTGGTAAAAAGACTTCATCTATAAATCCCTTGAGAGTGGCAGATTGCTGTGACTAAAAAGTTTACATAGCTTCTCTGATGATGCTGTTCGTGATCTCCATCAAAGTACTGCTCTATAATGCGACGAAATTCCGAACCCACTCCCCACTGGAGCCCGGATATTGGCATCTTACGCTCCGTTAAGATGAGACATTGAGATGTCAGGAGTGATAGTTTGCCAGCCGCTGGAGCCTAGGCCCACAGCTGACTGCACTCTCAAATAAATTACTTGGTCGACTTGCTTATTTCCAAGGATTCCCAAGGCAAAGTTTCTAATATACAGAGGGAAAGGATGCTGAGCTCCTCGGATCTTCAACATCAACATGGTGTGCTCAAGCAGTGGAATTGCCTTTCCCGAGTAGGCTGTCTTTAAGATAAGTTTAACTAAGGCCATGTTGAACTTCAAAATCAATGGCTAAAGTCTTGATTGGCTGTTCTCATGCTCGTCTACTTGGCTCTGGAACATCGCAACGTAGTCCCGAATTCCTCGCCCCGCCGAATGGAATCAGCGCTTTACATCCCCGAAGCAAACAGCAGGGCTCCGGATAATATTCCCAATGTTGAAACTGTGAGGAATGGAGATCAAGTTCTGAGGCTGTAAGCCATGAACCCCCGATTCTCCTGGTAAGATAGAAAGAGCAGGTGTCCTGTCATATGGTGCGCATTTTTGGCCTAGGTTGAGGCAATGCGCTACCATGGGTCGCTCCGCAGTGAGCCCTGGAGATCCGGGAAAACCGCTGTCGAGTCGATATGTAGGGTCAAATGAGGCCGAGTAGCGAGCTGTACGCTTCGATGGTCCACGGAATTGTTAAAGTGTAAGGAACCAAGCCGTGGCAATTGCCCCGGGCGAAGGATCTGGGTGTGCGTGGTAGACGGAACTCATCATGTTCTGAGGCCCTCGAGGGCACTGTCATCAGCATTGTCAAGAATGAGAAGCCAGTTTCCGGCATGATATGAATTCAAGCGGCATTGCGCATGGACCTCGGCGTTTATATGGCTGGCCGGTTGTGCGTTCAACTCGGTTGTCAATAACGTGTACAGGTTGTAATGGTGAGTCCGCTTTTCTTTCGTCTGTGGAAGCTTCAAGGTTATCTGAGTTTTACCCATACCACCTATGGCTTACAAGTGCGACTTGCTGAAAGCGGGTTTCTTGAAAGGGCGTATCGTCGTTTAATGAAATTGGTATTCTAAAGAGGGTTCAATGTTAACTTTCTGTGCATGCGCGGGGTATAATTCATTGCGAGGGCGACTATTGAAGCCAAAGAAAGTAGGAATGGTGCAGTGTACTCACTTTAATTGTCCGGCCATTCAAGGCTGGTATGCATAGCGCCGAAGAACCAGAATGAAACTCTCGTGAATTCTCAGATCGAGAACACCACTGAGTTCGTTGGGAAGGGGTCAGAGTTTGCCTTGGGCCAGGACATAGGGGGAGTTCTGGTGCCAAGCGGGCTCTGTACTCTCGACGGGCACTAGCTAAATAGTCCGATGGGGTTTCGGGTGTGCTTAAGGAAGCGGTTGGCTACTTAGGTATGCCATTGGTTAGCCGTGCCGGTGGTGTGACGTATCCGCTGGACATGGCGGAGAGGTGTTCTATCTTTCCAACGGCCGACTTCATGGCAGGGACACGGCCAACGTATTGCCGACTTGCTTTGCCGCTGCCAGGTCCTCAGCACCGATGCCAAAGTGGCTGAAGGCAGGTTTCTTGGCCTCCCACGCATCAGCAGATGCCGGTGGTGGGCCTGGAAGTAGGCGCATGAAGGGCAAGAATTTGTGCTTGACACAGGATATGTCAGAGACCTCGGAGCATTGGGTGGCCTGTGCCTCGGAGCCGTTTCAACTGAGGATGGCCAGAACCCAGACACAGGCCGATGGAGCTGCTTGAGGCTGGACACAGGAGTGTTTGCTTGGAGAGGAGGTGTTCATGGCTCCGGGTTTCCAGCACAGCGGGCTTCGCCAAAATGACGAGTAAGCCATAGTTAGTCTTGCTGAGACGTCTCTGGCCCTGGCCTAAAGAACTTCTTGGGAAAAAGAGAGGCCGACACCGGGGCTACTGGCAGTAGGTTTTGGAGCCCCAGCTTCGATCCAGCCAGAGGGTTTCATGGCATTGGGTCGGACGACGTGTGGCAGCACGCTGGCGCAGAACTCATGGGAGTGTCCAAGACTTTATTAGGGCTAGGAATGGTTTCGCCCCAGACGCATGCGTCAAAAGTGGTTATGGACTAGACCCTTTGCGGGATCCATGAAAATGAGAAAATGAGAAAATGAAAGTAACGAGAAGTAGTATGGGGTGGGTTTGGAAAAGAAAGAAAAAGTCAAGTTATGATGGCATGGCGTTTTGTATGAAGAGGATGAGTTGTTGGCCGGATAGAAAGCATGAACGGGGAGAATACATGATGTATATATACACGGAACATCCCTTGTGTCACGTGACAACATGTATGAATATTATTTGGCAATAGGAATGGTGGTAATAATGATGTGGCAAGTATCAAGGTCAAGGTAGATAGATGCACTGCACTGAATAGAACGATTTCCACGCGCTCTAGTACGTTGCATGCATTCAACAAGTACGGAGACAGTGCATATTCATTGCAATAATATCTCACTATTATAATGATAAGAAATCAGGCTAACCAGTGTGCAACCGACGTGAGCCACCTCACAATGTGATCAAGTGAACGCAGTGTTTTCTCTACAAAGCAAACAAGTGAAGCTTGATACTTTCGATGTATTGATGTGAACGTCGCGGGGCTTGCTTGCTTGCTTGAGCAGCTATCGAGAGAGCAGATTCAGCAAGCCGTAGTAGCGGTAAAACTCTCGGCTTCTTGTGCAATATGGGCCTTCTTCTTGCCTCTCCTTTTTGCCGACGGCTATGTACCATGCCCAAAACAGATATTGTGGCTTGTCAGGCGGAAACACTGGCATACACTGGGCTGATATGCATGCATATTCAGCGTCACAATTGGAGTAACAACACAATGTTATTGGCCCAACAAACCCTCAGCCTCAAGCAACAAGTCAAATCTCCAAGTTCCCCTAACATCGGGCATCAACGGAGCGGCTGGTCCATTTCTGCTTTGACTAAGACAACTACCGTATTTAGCCATCGCTTAGCATAGCCCATCGTACTGAGTACTATTGGGCCGCAGCAAACACGCACGCATCTATTCTCGCCTACAGCCTGCAGTACCTTCTACCCGAGAAGCTTGTAGCCACATTCCCCCTTTCTCGCACAGCTCGGACCAACGAACCACAAGTTTACATTGCCTTAACTGCAGCAATTTGCTCACAATAGTATCAATGCTGCGGGGAAGGGAGCATCCCTTGCGTAAAGGATAGATAGCTTGAAGCCAGTGAACCATCCATGGCTAGTGCCTACGCGCCGTCCCCATGTGTCTTCGGAACCGCCGGCTGTTTTAGAATGAAAGTACATGAATGAAACAATGTAGAACAAATCACAAACACAGCCAACCTCCTTGGCCAAACGGGCAATAAAGCTGGGTAAAAGCCTACAAGGTATTTGACGCTCGTCAAGGTATGCATACAGCATACCCCGCACAGAGGAGACTGGGACATAGGATTAGTAGACTTGCTGCCTAACAACAACAAGCGCAAGACTACTTCCGCTATAGATTTAATATGGCAGAAGTGAGTACAAGATAACATGTATATCTTCCAGAAGCTTCCCTTCTATAAGATGGACTGGACCTTGCTTGGCCACTACAATCAGACCATCCCCATTTTTAGAGATAAATCTAGATCAGTCGAATATGCACACAAGCCAAATGATCCAATAGAAACTCAAAGGGCTATGAAATGTGATACAGGGTAGTTCAAAAGGTCTTATTCAGCTCTCGATGCGAATGACGCAAAAAGCTCGCGTTATACTCAAGGCTCGGATAAAACGCCTACGAAGGATCCGTACATAAATGTGATATAGATAGGCCATGCCTATCAGGCCAATTTGTTAATAATCGCCGTGCAAGCAAGGAAATATCGAAGACAAGATAGGCAGCACTGAAAGATCCTTATCTACGGATTTGTACATGAGTATTTTCAAAAGTTCCAAAACGAAGAGAAACACCAGGTTCCGTTGGGCAAGCGAAGACAAGGGCAACGCAGCGCCAAGAGACCAGGGTTGAGCCAATCAAGGTCAGATTAGCCCCCGTCACTCTTTATTTTTCCCTTGCTGAGCGACACGGGATGATCAGATGAGCAGGGCCACCCACATCTGTGCTACACAGGCTAATCTATTGTTTTACCAGGAGGTGGAGCGTAGAGTTGACATGTACCTAAATCAAGGACAAAATTTAGTCTCCGTACAAGCAACATCATATTCAAGGGGCATCAGCTGGCATAGAAATCTTGTCATCGCAAGCGCTGGGGGAATGGAGCAGTCCCTTGGGTCTTTTCAGGGCTAATGCTAACGATACTTTGATTTAGCAATAGCTTTCCAGGCGAAAATGCCCCAAATGGTGTACTTGGGCCTCGCCATCTACAGGCGCATGCAGGAACATAGCTCTCAATCGAAAGAGACACCCCTGTAGTGAAATCCTTGCCAGAGCCTTGATTGCTTGCTAGCTCAAATGTCGAGCAATTGAGGGGTACCTATGTACCCATCATAATAATAATGTCATTTCTCTTATGAACAGGCGTTCAGGTAGCTAGTTAACCAGTGAGATTTGGGTTGATCAAGACCAGTTCAATCATCTTGCTTACTACACTCTAGTAGGTCACGCTGTACCAAGGCTCAAAGTATGATATGTAGACCTGAGCTGAACGCTGGTTTCACTGTAAATGATCCAAGCAGCTTTGAGATTAACGCACAAGTAATCACCATTTACTAACGTTTGTGATGAGCAAGCATGCGGTGCGCTTTCGCCGGCCGTCAACATAGGGGCTTGAATAAACACGTAAGATAGCACTTCACGTATCGAAACTGACCGCTGTTAGCTATTCCAAATACTCTTATAACTCCCTTGCAGGTCCCTGAGTTATTATTTTACAGCGTTTTGCTCTCGCCCGCCAGCGCTGACCCTCCTCGACCGCCACTCCTTCACAGCTCGGTTACCACCAAGTTATCAAACCTTCTAATCAAGGGTATACCTTCCTTAATCTACCGCCATATTGTCTTAGTTTCTTGTGCTCTGCGCTTTTTGCCTAGAGTATGTTTCTCCTGCCGAATAGTCTAGACCTCGGCTAACAACAGAGCATCCTGACGCATTTTTGCCTTTGCTCCGCTTGAAAGTGGCTTAAGCGCCTCAATAATTGATTATGGGGGTGGGGGAGGGGGGATGCGACTCTCGCTCCGAGACATACAGACTGTTAACTGGCCTCAAGCTCCGTTTTTGGTGTCTTTGAAGCCCAAGGGTGGGGGAGGCAAGCCTCATTATGAGCTATCTCCCTTAATGCTGTTATTTGTCATGGTTGCTTTATCGGCCGCTGGAAATGCTAGGAAGACTATGGTCTCGAAAGCTTGGGTCATTTAGTACTTTATTGCATGCTCGATTTGTCGGCCATGTGCCTTTCTAAGCCGATATCAAAGTTGGCAAGACAAATAAGGCGGATAGGCGGAAAGGCGGAATACAAAGCGTAATTATGCGGTTATCTCCGTAATACCCAATAAAGTCTTTTGAGTGGTGACTCCTATGACCATCAAGGCTCACGAGACAATAACAGTACGCTAATGGCCCTTTGATATGTTGATAAAATTCGTGAATCACTCGAGATCTGTGTCACTGCTTTTCTAGCCGTTTTGCGTCGTCGCAGGAGTCCAATTGGCCGGCCTTCAGTATTGATCGTGTGGGTGGCTGCGGCCGATTCTCGGATTCCTGGCTGTACTGATTCTGACGTTTATCGTTTTCCAGAACCTGCCAAGACTATCTCAGTTGCAATGACAGCTATGGTAAAGCCATCCCAAGTGGCCGGACCTTCACATTTAGCTATGTAACAGTAATATTTACAAAAGAAAAGCGCGCCTCAAGCTCTGATTTGATTTGATTTGAATATGTCTGACGTCTGCTGAGCCTTAAGCTCTGAATATCGCTCGAGGAGGCTGGAAGCTGGAAGCCAAACGCCAGGTAGCATGTTGCGTTCAGAGAGTAGTCGGTTAGGCATTACTTTGACACCACTTAGCTGCGAGGGTAGCCGCCCCCGCGAATTCGGGTCGAGAATGAATCAAACATTCTTTTTTCTCCTCTGTATTAGTTGGTGATTTGAGGAATCCGCCGCCTAAAGATTGAATATCATGTTCCCAGCGATGTATCTTCGCCTTAGAAATTCCACAGATACTAACAGCTTTTCGGCGCTGAGTTTTGCATTATTTTAAAGAGCTTAAGATACAGAAATTGCGTATGTTTAGCTAGCTATTTGATTACACCGTATAAGCGTTAAGATTCACTTGGTCACAAAGTGTTGCGTGGTGCACTCTACACACACATGCCCCACTTCTTCAAAGCCAAGACCCACGCCTCTTGTGGCTGAATACCCATGAAAGGGTTGACATCCGGCTAGGACAATGCAAAAGGAATGATGTCTGGCGATGAACCTTGGAAGTAAAAATAGTTGGAGGATTAAGGTTTAATTGATAGAAGGAAAACACTAACCAAGATCTATTGTACAAAATGTGTCAGACATGGATATGCTATGTCGGACATTGAATTATTTGGTGTAATATCTAGTTACATGATCAAATTCTACTGCGCGTTACACACCCAGTGCTACGCACTTACCCAAAGTTGTTTTTAGTTGGAGTCTAATTATCATATTTTGTCAAAACTTGGTAACTTCGGGAGATCAAGTAACTATGGTAAGCAAATACAAACAGTGTATTTATCCGGTAGTTTTCCGAATCCTCGAAAAGACCAGATCTCCACAGCAAACATCAGCACCAACCAATCCACATCAAACACTCCAACCCCCGGACATTCATCCTTGATCGATTAATCGACTTGCTATACGTAGTTCATTGGCTTTTGATTTGAATATATTTTATGTCTACCGTAGTTCATTGATGAAGCTAGTAATTTGTTTTCAGGTTAGTTGTGACAGTCTCATTTGAGCCAGTGAGTTTTTCTACCGAAATTGAATACCTCAAGTTTAGCACCTTATCCTTGACGTCGCATATTATGGCAAGCAACAGAGGTTCTATGTCTCTAGAGGAGGAAATCCGCCGGCTTCGACAGACCCTCGAAGCCCAAAAAGAACAGGCCCGCATCGACAATCAACGGGTCGACAAAGCAGAGGCAATAAACCGGACTGCATAATTTTATGTTAACAAATGCTTGGCGTCTTTCCATAAGCTCTTTATCAACAAAATCATCTTAACCAATCCCTATACCTCCTGCTACAGCACCACTAAGCCACCAGGTCGACTTTGTCCCCACTACCTCAAGCAATGGCTCGAATTTCCGACCGTGAAACTTGAAATGTTGAACAAGGGCCGAGATGTTATTGCTCGGGGCACAAAATGTCTTTTTCTCAATCAAGCATAAAGGGTGTAAGTGACATCACCTCTTATATGGCCACATACTCTAAATCTAGCTTCGCAGCTCTTCAGACAACGCGCCTCGAAACCCCTCGGAGAAAGTAATAGAGCAGCTACACAGCATCCCTGAGGCTCGGCGAGTCCTTGCCGCTACAAGTAGCCTCCTGTTCCGCTCAAGGATCAATCGTTCGATGCCTGGTTTGAGGGGAAGAGGTATGTATAGGAAGCCTCGTTCAAACCTCACATTCGTAGACCACAGCCTGACAAGGTTTGCCTGGTCAAAGCGAGCGTCAGACAAGCTGAAGTGGAAAGACTTGCCTATGTTGCCAAGTACAAGTCACCGGCCACCTTGACCATGGACCGCATCAGAACTTTGCAATCATATGAGTATATGATCCGCAGTGGACTTGAGTGTGGTTTTTTAACGACTGGCGAAGCTTATTTTTGTTTTTGAAGATCGATTGGGCAAAGAACTGGCCCATAGTATCTTGGTGGTTGCCAGTCCGCCGGTGATTCATTTCCATCATCAATTTCTTGCGTTATCCATCCAAGCCAACGCACGTGAGATGGGCTCATGGCTGCTAACATAAATCAATGGATGGGAATCAAGAGATTACAAACCAGTAACGGGACCATAGAGATGTTGATTGCATAGCATAGCAGCAGATAACCCATATAAACTATATGAAGCCTACTAGCAAGTCCTTTTTTGCAATACAAGTGGCAGCTTGATCAAACTTCAAGGACGTGGACTTGTTGAAAATCGCTTACCAATGTAACTGCGGGGTGTGATGATTTTGCATGAGGGACATTGGATCAGTTGGAGTGTAAGCGACGTTCAAGATGTCTGCTTGATAAGGATGTGCCAATTTCGTGTGGACATCGTAGAACCATTAGCCACTGCCAAGGCACTCTGGTTGTCCATTTGTTTCTCAGTCGGCTCCGCCTTCTCAGCCTGAAATATGTCTTTAAAGAAAGGCTTCAGCCATGTAGCTGTAGTGGCCAAGCCCTCAGCAGCCACGTACTCAGCTTCACACGTGCTCTGCGCTGTCAGAGTTTGCTTGCGTACCCTTCACATGATCGCTGTCCCATTTATCAGAAATATATGTCCCGAAATCGCATATAGTGAAACGTTGTTACCCTAGCTACTATCTGTAGATATTGTCCTTGATGGTCTTTTATTAAATCTATCCTGTTTTTTATCTTTTCTATTGATTTGATTTGAATATATTTAACGTCTACTGGAATCACAGAGATCAAACGACGCCCTATCTTTTCTATTCCTCCAGCTAGCGGTATATATGTATGTTTGGGTATTACGTGACATGGAGTTATGAGATGTGTGTGGTGACTATCTCAGCGTCCCGTGACACTATCGGCCACCACGCCACTCATGTCCTTTGCTGCCGCCACGCATTGTATTGTATTAACGTCTACCTACTGTTATTTCGCAGTAATACGACGGCGTGTTCCGGACAGAAGCTGCTGGTTGATGTCATCTTCCAGTAGCATCCGGGCGGTCAGCAGTTGCAGGTTTGCTTAGATTTTGAGCGACTGCTATGACTTTTTAGGGTCCGGCGCTTAGGCCAGGAGAGCTCTCGATTCAGCATGCTGCCGCCACGTGACAGCAGATGCCCGTATATCTCGGTTGGGGGCCTTGTAGAAGAAAAGAGCATAGTCCTTTGACTTGTGTAGGTGTCGCAGGCACTGCGTGAGTGCCTACAAACAGCACTGTGTAGGATTATGCGTTCTCGAGGCAAGTCTCATTACCAGATAAGCTATGCCAGGGCATGAAAAAAGGGAAATGTGCAACAGTGATCCGAAAATACTTGGATACAGATCATGGCCACTTTTGATCTCCAAAAATGAAGACACAGGGCCAAGGTCTGGGAGTTGAAGGGTGTGAGACAGATTGGTTATCGCATCCACGGTATCACTTGCTTCTTTCGCCAGTACAAGCATGTCATCGGCATAGTACATGTGCGCAGGTGGTTTTATGTACTGCAGCTTGTCTAGGCCTGCGTTGACGAATACAGACTTAACGTCTATATGATGGCACACGAGATCACGCGATGCCACGAGAGCGAAGATCATCCTAAGGGATAGGACCTCACCGCTTTCATCTGTGTGTACTTCTTTACCATAGCCACAAGCACACCATCTTGCTTTGAACGTCCCATCGTCTTTCCTTTGCAGGACCTATTTGCTGTTCATTGGCCTGCGCGGAGCTGAGTGTGCTGGAACCACATCCCACGAGCTGTATGATTTAAGACTCCGAACCTCCCTACGCATTGTTTTGAGCCATTCTTCCTTCTCCGGACTGAACAGCGCTTGGGAGGCAGAGAGTTCAGGTCGACTTCTCAGAGCCATAATTTGCGACTTGAGTAGAAACTCGCTTTTTACAAACGTAACATCACGTCGCGAGATGACTTGTTTATCAAGTCCATCTTCTAGGACATAGTAGGGGTTCGAGGAATGGAACCCGACAAGAATGCGGGACGTGGCTTTAGGTTCAATCTTGTTCCTCTTCTTCGCCTTCACCGGCCAGAATGCATGGTAACCGATAGGATGAAAGTGACTGGTATCCAGTAGTTTGCCTTCAAGTACCTGATACGGCAAGGTCCTGGCCTGGCCACGGAATTTGCTGTCCTGTTCAGAGTGTATAGGACGCCTTGCAATGTATCGGGCCAGAGCTTGCTCGGAAGGGTTGCGCAGAGGGAGCTTAGCCCCAAGAATGGCGTTCTCGACATCCGAGGGTTCTGTATGGATCTCGTGGTCCGACAGCCATCTCTGGGATGCTGCAATCGTGGCCAGACTAATGCTGGTCTGGGGGGGCAATATTCTTGATGGACATGATTGAAAGGTGAAGATGATAGTTAAAAGATGAATTACGCACTGTTGATGCTTTTTAAAGCGGATGGTAAATCTGAGAATGGAAGGTGCCTAAATCGGTGACGATAGGGCTCACAACATGTGGTAATATTGCACAAGGGAATTTCCACTGTTCTGTCTACTTAATTTACTAGGATTGATATTAGTGCAGGTCACGTGACGGTGCCACAGTGTGGCTGAGACTTCATATCGCTACACGGGGAACTAACGCTACGCCGCCTAAGACGTATACTCCACTAGTAGTAGTCGAAGACAAGCTGACTAGGGGGTCTTTTAATACTTTATGCTGAGTTTTCGAATACAGTACAGTGGGGGGGTGACAAGAGTGACGATCCACTCCCCACTCCCGCATGACCGGAACCTCCTGTCTGCACCACGTACTTTTCGGGCCAGGTTTCTCTCAGCCAAGCATACATCTATTCGTTTGTGGCTTGATTTGTAGGTTTATTAGATAGTAAAGATAAACGGACTTGCTTAGTTTGAAAGTGAAAAACACGACGTGGTCGCGAAGGTCGGGAGAGTGCATCGTCACGTTTGTCAACCCACTGTAATCTATCATGTTATCGCTGTATTATTTTATGTACGGGGCATTATTTACGCCCAATGCAAACCCACTGACTCCATTGCTAACTAAGTCCCAAGCGACACCAACAAGGGGTCGTAAACATGACTAACTACAACACATGCGTATTCAAAAGAGGCTTCTTTGAAAAAAGAAGCAAGAAGATTGGACGACGGAAACAAAGCAAGCAAACAACCAGCCCAAAATAAGACAATGAAAACCTCCGAGATATGGCCTGGATTCGGAGTTCGGAAAATGCAAAGTTGGGGAATTGGGGTACAAGATGGGGGGACTCGGTCTTTACCGGTATTAATGCGATGGGGCTTTCCTCCCGTTACAACACCGCTAAATCCGGCGATTAGGCAAAAAGGCCTTAGAAGCCAGTTACCTTGGCCATACTGCCCTGTTCGATTAGAGCTTTGTGTAAATCAAAGCTGTTGAAGAGCAGGTGAGGCTCGTGGCCCATCCCCTTGCGCAGACACTCATACTCGGCCTTCTCAAAGTAATGCTTAAGTATGGGCTGGTATACAGGATGGGCGCACTTGCTGATGATCACACGAGCGCGCTCGCGTGGAGATAGACCACGAACATCCGCCAGGCCCTGTTCAGTGACTACAATGTCAAGATCATGTTCTGTTTGGTCCACATGAGTGCACATGGGTACGATGCATGAGATTCCATGAGGATCCGTTTTGGATGGCCGGGATGAGGGTGTATGCATAATGGAGTAGCGGGCGTTGCGTAGGAAGTCCGCAGATCCACCAAGACCATTTAGCATGCGAGATCCATTCACACAGGTCGAGTTGGCATGGGCGTAAATATCCACTTCAATAGGTGTGTTCATGGCGATGAGACCCAAGCGCTTGATGATCTCAGGCGAGTTAGATACCTGCTGGTTGCGCAGTAGGATCTTGCTTTGGTAAGTGTCCCAATTGTCATAGAAGTGTTTGAAGCCATCGGGAGAGAACCGAACGGAAGTAGCGGTGGCAAAGCTCAAATGTCCGCTGTCGAATAGATCTAGGAAAGTATCCTGGATAACCTCGGTCCACACCGTCAGGTTTCTAAACTTGGATTCCTGCAGACCGCCAATAATGGCGTTAGCTACGTTGCCAATGCCAGATTGGAGTGGAAGTAGACTGTGGCCAAGACGGCCTTGGGAAACTTCGTGCTCGAAAAACTCGACCAGATGGTCAGCAATTCTTTTAGAATTCTCATCAGCTGGCGTATTGGGGCCGGTCTTGTCTAGCTGCGAGCATTCAACAATCGCAACGACCTTTTCAGGGTCCACAGGGATAGAGGTTGTCCCGATGCGGTCTTGGCAGCGCGTGATCAAATACGGCTTGGCGATTTTCTCCGGCATTGTGATGTCGTGGAGCCCCTCAAAGGAGGGAATGGCAGTATTGACTTCAATGATGACTTTATCCGCCATGTGCACCAGTTCAGGTGAAGCACCAATAGAGCCACCAGGAACAATGGAGCCGTCCTCCAGGATAGCAGATGCCTCGATAACTGCAACGTCTAGTTTGCCGCTTGGTCTGTCCTTCGTATACCAGCCGTGAGTCAAGTCTGAGGGGAACATGGACAGGTGTTTATCGAAGAAGTTGATGCGGCCTTCGTTGATGCCCTTGGAGATTTCCTTGCCAACCTGATGCGGCGATCGACGATTTATCATGTCCAGAGCAGCCCACCGAGGTTCTGTGTCGGCACCAGCAGAAGCGCCAACAAAAAGGGAATACTTCATTTTGCCCTGGAGGTTATTCGCTTCGACATAGTCTGCCATGGCAGTAGGGACCTTTCTATGATACGCGAATAAATGTTAGAGAGGAATGGCTACGAGATTGAGAGATGTGGACAAGGTATGCATACTTGGGATATCCCACGCCTGTAAATCCGGACCAGCCTATATATGCTCCGTTGGGAAAGTGCGACATTAAGGAGTCGGCAGCTGCAAGCTTCTTGAGATAGGAAGGGCGTGCCACCCGAGCCCGCAAAGCGGCTGAAGCAACAGGAGAGGCCATCGCGTGCTGTTGCGAGGAAGGGTAAATCTGCAGACAGTGAAAACATTGGTAGTTAGCTGCAAGTCCGAACAATTGCTAGAGAGGGGCTGCATTGTGACATCGACGCCAAGACTAGCACCAACTGGGGACTTACATAGAATTAAGATGTGGAACGATAAAGAAGAAGGAAAGAAAGGGAGGGGACTAGACAAAGGGCGCTATAAAAGATAATGATGAACAATCATTAACTCAGTGAATGAATCACCCATACGGAAACGGGCAATGCCTAGCTTTTAAATCGTGACCTATCCAACATAAAGTGAAGGCCCAGGCATCCAACAACAACAGCAACAAGCTGAGGGGGGGGACATGCTGTGGAGTCAGCCGGGCCAGCAAGCTTCAGGAAAACTACACTAACATCCCCAAAATCCTAAACAGGCAACTACTCTTCCTGTTAAGGAAGCCAATGCCCCCACCCTTGAGATAGTTGTCTCCCTCAGCCCAGATCAGTAGTGGCCGGCTGGGATGTGGAGGAATAATCTAAAACGGCAACACAACACAGTTTTCCAGCTATATAGAGGACATACCTAGAAAGGCCCGATGTAAAGTTTCGGGCTTCGCTGTTCACTGGGCCGTCACGAGACCCTCCTGTGTTGCGCCCTTGCAGCCATATTTTACTTGTGCATGGCTTCTGATTACAACAAAGTCCCAAAGGTATTTGCCTTTCCGAAAGACGGCCGCGATATGCAAAAGCTGCAATTGAAACTGGGGCAATTCCTGTAGGTGCTACTGTCTTTCATTCGAATAAGTGATGCAAAGTAAGAAGCTCACACACTTCAACAGGATGTGTAATGAGTACGTGGTTGTCTCCAATCCTATCCCCCTAGACTGTTCCTTTTCTCCTCGGGTTTGTTGTCCTGTATCCCTTGCTAATCTCCATCTTCTCTCTTACCTGAGCCTCACCTTCTTCTGAGTTTGTTCACACGTCACACGTCACATGATTTAGAATACCGAGATCTTCCCGACCTGTCCTTTGGCATGTAGCGCCCTCGGTCACTGCCACAAGTGCCTGTACTCTTAACTAGCCATCTCAATGTGCATTGTTTTTTTTTCTATTGTCAACCCCAACAGACTCCAAAAAAAAAGGCCTAAAGTCAAGGCTTAGTGTGAAAGAGCAAGCAAAAAGACTATTATCCGTTTTCGAAAGAGAAAATAAAGGGGAAGAAACAAAGCTAGAAATTAAGCCTGTTCTCAAGCACGGTCTCGCGCAAGACCTCGGCCGGAAAACAGGAAGGCACGTACAACTTCAAAATGGGGAAAGAGCCCCTTCTTCCTCTTTCCCGCACTATAGCCGAAAAAAAGAAGTTGCAACCGTAATAACTGACTGACTCGACTTTTGCTTGGCACTAAGAGCCCTCGGTCGAAAGTACGGCGATCATGAAGACTACGGAATAATGCTTACTCAATGCTACGATCTTGCAGCTTGGAATATAGGAATGCAGAGCCAGTCGTAGCGACATTCCCAGACTCATGTATACAAAGCCGGGATTTTCCGGTACGCTTTGCAATTGCAAGTCTCACGCACAAAGGTATATATGTACTCATAACTGTGCGCGAAGCAAAGACTGCGAAATACGCTGGCCGAATCAGTTAATGACGATTGCTTTCGCCCGTGAAATCCCGTCATCGGCGTACTTGGACAGTTTTCGTAAATTGGCGGGAGAAGGGCAAAGCTCCATACTGTCGTACCATTGCTACTACTGCTACCCACTTTTATTTTCTGCTATAAGCCCAAAAGCTGATCGCGTGACACTCAACGTAACATGTCTAGCTTGGCTCCACCTACAGGGACGGGAAGGAAGACTATAGCTTTCTACGCCCATCCTTCTCAATCTATTGAGTCTTTCTCTGGCTTTGTAGCTATTGCCCCATGCATCACATACAATAGGTATTAGCTGATAGCTACTACATAATGCGCACTGTAAGTACCAGCACAAACAGTAAGCAGAAAGCATCGTGTACATCCCTGGGCCTTCAAAGCGGCTTTTCACTTCTTTTTGGGCGCTAGGGACCGCACGTAAGCCAAGGTACGACGTGTAAAGACCTCAAGTGCCCGGTATGCGTGTCCCTTTGCACCGACTGCCTCGTTTTCGTCGAAATTACTCGTAGTTGGCCAAAACACCGTTGGTTCTAGACCGGCCGATCGCCATTTTCGCGGCACAGGGCTCGAATTACAGCCCCGACCATGTCCATTAAAGATTCTTGTGATATCTAAGATCTTATCAGATCAGATAACAATTACCGTCAATACCCAAGATGCAACCAGTTGATCAGACTCTGCGTATGTACGGCACGGACTTTTCTGCCTCTCTGAGCAGTCTCCCTTTCCTTTATCTGGATTTAAAATGCGCTCAGACATGTCTAGCAAGGCCCGTGTACATAAAATCGACACATTATACTATCTTCTGCTTCCACCATCATGTCATGTGGTTCTGAATATTCAAGCTTGAGCCTTAATGGAATGTACACCTCGTCCGATTCCGTTACCCTATTCTCTCCGTGACTTAGCGCATATTGTCTCCGAAAGCGGCACGTAAGTTGAGGCCACCAGAAAAGGAATACCACACCATGATATGCAACAACCTGCAGGAACCAGGCCTGTTGAGGAAAATCAAGCATGGAAGATGAACCTATCGCACAAAAGCCTCTCTTCAATTTCGGCTATATATGCCTCAACCTCATCACTTGCTCTCCACCTGATCAAATACAGAGGACACCATATATGACTAGCACATATGCCTTGTCCAAACTGTACCGTTCACCCAGTCGACGTCAATAATGACAAGGGCCTCTTTCTACCGCCTTGAATTATAGATTTATAATGGCGGACCAAATGGATCTTCGGTGCTGACTTTTCGCCGCTTTGCCTCACGAGCCTTGTCATCCTCCTTTTCGACCCTAGTTGATAGCTCACGTCTAGCCTTTTGGAGCTTGACTAAATCGATGCGGTCTGGATCTCTGCACTTGCGAAGCTTCTTTTGTAGCGGACGGAGCGCTTTGTTGCATTCACTTGTCCCCCAATATGTATTCATACGGTCCGGAAGCTCTGTTGCCAATAGGGCTTGACACGCAGTTATTGTTTCATAGATTTTCTGCTTCGCAATCTCATTGTCATCGGCGCTGGCATTTGGCCCTGCAGCATTTGCAATCAAATCGAAGATGCGGTCAACAAGCTCTTGGTCGGCAATGGCAAGGGCAGCTAGCATGATTTGACTAGGAGTATAGTGGAAGTACGCATCGGTAACGAGGGGGCTAACTTTGAGGATTTCGCGAGCTCTGTGATGGGCTTCTTCAATTCGAATGTCCTATGATCGGCAAAACCCGGTAGAGCGATGATTAGTTAGCAGATGGCCGAGCTTGGATGACTTTATATCATTACTGTTACCGCTGTGTGCACCTACATCTGCCGGATACGCGCGACGCAGCTCAAGGATAGCGCCTTCCAAAGCACGGAATGGATGCCGCACATCAAAAGCAAATCGAATACCCTGACACAGTAGGAACTCCCCCGCTACAATCTCCTCTGGCGAGGTGTTTGGGAACTTTTCAGAAAACCTATACAAGAAGTCTGTAAGTTTAAGACCTAGCATGTGCCCGCAGAGGTCCGTAGATATCAACTCACTTGGACAAACGTGTGTAATATCCCTCCGTTTTAGAGCCAAAAAATAGGCAGGTTTTGAGGAGGTTGGGGGGGGGATACATCATGACCGAGTTCGTGACGTAGAACCTGCGCATGAAAACAGCAGCTGTAGCTCTGATTTCTGCTGGCAGCTCACAAAACTCGGCAGCCCGCAGGAGCTCAACGATGAAAAGCTTCAGTAGATCCGCTTCTTCATCGACACTAAGAAAGTCAATCGGACCCTCAACTTCACCTGCTAGTCGTGAGGCAATGTGGGCTTTGGCGATTTCATTGGATTTGGTGCGCAGATCGCGCAGCTTAGCCTTAGAAAACGACCAAAGCTTAAACTGCGTTGAAGAGCGGTATCGGGAATCATCAATACAGTCCATTCTAGATTCGAGATGGGAATATCAGTACCTAAGCATGGATATAAATATGCGTGATGCTCCATGGGGCTCAAGAATAAATCGCTGTTCTGGTACTCCTAATGAGCTGATAAGATAAGGACTCATGTGGCGTGGCTGTGGCTGAGTGCCACACTTTTGTCTTTAGAATGACATCACCACCATAACACCTGTAACTATGTTTCCAGTTATGCAATATTCTGTCTGGATTAAATGCTATTAGCCAGCCGCCCTGCGTTCTCTCGATTAGTTCCTAGCTCCCTCCACCCTCATTCTACACTAGCCTTTTTACATGAGTGCCTCTTTTGCGACTCATTACCGTGCACTATTCCGATGATGACGTCTTTCTAATCTGGGAGCTGTTCTTTCTTGGCGACTGAGGTGCTAATGGCTTTTTCAAGGGCACCATTGGACGTTTGTCCTCATGGGATAGTGGTGGGCTTTTGACTGTGCCAGAAATGAGCGCGGAGGCATAGGATGTTTGTCGCCGGGGTTGTCCAGGTCTAGACGCATATGGTTGCCTAGAGGGGCTGAAAACTGACGTCAAGCAAGGTGCAGCTCTTTTGGTGGGAGATTCTAGAATAGGTTGAGCCACTGAACGCTTGGGTGGAGATATTTCGACCTGGACAAGGAGCTTGGCAGATGACCAAGGGTCAGGCTTGGCTGGCTCAATTGTGCTATTTTTTGCCTGGGACTTTTCTGTTCGATGACTGCAATCGGTGGCAGTCTCAATGTCCAAGGCCTCGCCATTCGCCGCCACGAAGCTTGGCTGTGAGTTCTCCGAGGATAAGCCGAAGCTGGTGGGGCCAGAGCGTCGTGGCAAAGTAGAATTTGTTCCTTGAGTTAGGTCAGGTAATTCACCTTCTAGACAGTTCTCCAGATCCGAAGCATCTTCGTCATTTTCAGTTTCCTCAGTATGACCTGAATCTTCTTCCTGAGCCAAGTCTTTACACAGCTCATCGGAGCAAGCGTCTAGAACCGATCCATTATCTGCCTGGCTCCCAGAGTCGCTCCCTGACGATGCGTAAAATAAGATGCTACCATAGCATGATTCAGAGAGAATGGATTCTATTTCGTAGTCATTAGCGAGGCCAAATATCTGTTGGTCCTTCTTACAGGTATCAGGCATATCTCCGCAGTCCAAATCGCAACAATCATTGAGATTGAGGTTAAGGTCTAGGTCTAGGTCTAGGTCTAGGTCTAGATCTAGGTCAAGGTCAAGGTCAAGGTCGAGGTCGAGGTCGAGGTCAAGGTCGAGGTCGAGGTCGAGATTTTTCAGAAATGCGGCTTGGCTCTCGGGTCGGGCAACATAGTCATGAGTGGCATCATGAGCTATGGACAGTGCGGTCTCCGACTCTTTATAAACAAGTCTCTCTATCTGACTGCTTGTCAAGAGATCCATGAATGACCTCAACCGACAGACATCACTGACGGGTGGTTTTGAGGCGAGGGGCTGCTCATCCAGAAAGCTTTGACACCATTCGCCGTTATTTTCATCCACAGACTTCGAGGTCGATGTGGATTTCTGGGAGCGTGCCAGCGACGCCAACCGCTGTGTCTGAGTTTGACGGCGCCTCGATTCCCATTCTGACAACTAAACACAGTAGGAAGTAGGGGCGTCCGCCGTTGTATGGAGCGTCATATTATGTATAAGGCTAGAAAGACTTTGAGCAATATTAATCAATATCTAGAGCAAACTTTGAGTCAAAACAGAAGAGGTCTTACTGCCGATTAGCTGCCGTCCGGGGGGAACAAGCCTGGGCCGGAGCGGTGGAACGCACAGTCTGCTCGACAGCCGGGCGTTGTAATATTCCCATGGTATAATGAGATAAGTCAATTTTAACCAACAAAACAAGGAAACAATGTTGTGGAAATTATGATTGCAAGGAAGCGGATTAATGGGATTGGATTGATAAGATTTGGTAGCTATTGATTCTGTGAAGGACTGAAAACAAATGAAAGAGCCGGGCAAAGCAAAGTAAATAAGAGGATAGGGTACATAACCCTACTGTAGGCAATGTTACACGTGTGGTAGCTCCTTAGCCTCCGCAAAATACCAGGATCTAGGCGAGAGTAGAAGTCAAAGGAGCATGCTGATCGTGGGACTTTTGGAAGCTGGATATTTAGTGCTGTGAAGTATTCAAACGGTCCATCTATTGAAGCCATGGTCTGAAGACAAGGCTGTCTAGAGAACACTAGGAAAGCAATTCAAAAGCTTACAGCAATATCCTAGTGATGAAATCATACCATAAGAATACAAAGTAACTTGAGATGTGCTGGATGAAGCTTTACATAAAATCACGCATGAATAGCCTACACCTAGTATGTAATGACCACAAGATTGCTGTTGCTCTTTCATCTTACTCAAAGACCATTTAGAGCTGAGCTGTGAGATCAAGCCTACCATGCCCATGAGACTAGACATGCCATGCCATCCTTGTATATAGTATCCGGGATTCTAAAAGATTACATGACCCATTTAGCGAGGGTTAGGTCAGGTGTAAGGTCAGGTGTAAGGTAAGATACAGAGAGGTAGCATAGATTGAGCTCTTATTACCTAGCCTTTTAGTAGGAATGCACTTAGCTGAATTGTACCTACCTGCATTCAAAAATCCTTTTCAATGAATATAACACTAAAAAGTGATGCTGATCGATTATCTTCTAGAGAAAAGTGCGTGAAGGTTGTTCTTTAGATAGTAAGCATTTACCTCGCCCCCCTGAGGCCGAAGGCCCGTCGCCTGTCCCCCGATAGTTTTGATTGCAGCATTGAAGGGAAGTTACTATTCATACCCCTCTGAGATTTCAAGGCGGAAAAAGCGGTAACAAGGATGGCGGTTGTGCCCTGCTTCCGTTTTCAGCCATGTTTAACACTATAATTGCACTAGCTGGCATAGACGTAAGAAAAAGGCATTCATGAACGTATTTTTCCTCAGATATGCGCCCACGTCAGCGAAATTAACGAATGCCAAGCTTCTGAGAATGGCAAAGATCTGGGCAAGCCTATGTGATGTCATATCACCATCAGTATACATTGCTACGCTGAAGTCTAAAAGTATAAACTTGTCTTTTGGCTGACGACTGCCAAGAATGCTGTATTTGCCTCTTTTCTAGCACAACAGACTTGATTAAACCCATTTGACAAGTAAGGGATAATATGAATAAGTGTCTCATCACATTTATATCCTCTATTACATCCTCCTTTCAAGTCTAGGAAGCTCTTTGATGACTTACAAGTTGGCCTGGAGTGGCGAAAATGAAGATGAATGGAATGTTATGTTGAATCTAGCCCTTTCGGCTCCTTCTTCTTTTGGCTAGTATTCAGAACCTAGGGCATAATTTGAAAGAGTCCAAGAGAGGCCTTGGGCGTCTACCTGTACACCAGTTTGCCTTTTTCTAACAGTATACTTTGTAGTTCAGGGAAGATATCCAGACTTGAACTTCGATAAAAGTCTTCATTCGTCGTGGCCTTTTGCTATGCTTGTCTCTGGAACACTTTCAGCAAGGTCCTGTCCCGCGTTCTAAACTTGAAGCATTGGTGCCTTTGGGATTTCATGCTACTTTTGTTGACAACCTTGGCTTAGTTTGCTACTTGCTCTTTTGTCTCATCTTACTCTATTTTACCCGAACGACGGAAGGAAACAGGCACGTACGTATGTCATATCCATGTGCTTATTGAATTTTGTAGAAAGGTCTAGGTACACGTGGTATCTGAGAACTTGGAAGCTGCTGCATCAGGTGTAGTGTAAAAAACAAGCTAAAACTACCTTCTAGCTTTCAGGATGCTACTGTTTTGTCTAGGCTCAATGCTAGGAGTGAGGCGGAAGTTGCCTACCTATCTATGTGGAAGTGGCTGGTTCTATGTAATGGCTAGAAGTTGCCTTCCTATCTATGTGGGAGTTGCCTTCCTATCCATGTGGAAGTGGCTGGTAACGATCATAGTAGCGATTCATGAAAAACATGCTCAAATTCTGTGAAAATTACTGAAGAAACGTTGGTTTCGAAATTTGCGAGGGAGCGTAGACAGTGCTTCGCGATTTGTAGCTTGCTATTCATGCTTCTAAGAGAATGATCTACCATTTTAATCTTTACAGAACGCCCTACTTTGTTGCCAGACAACCATCCTTTAGTGCGGGTAGTATTGAATGTCAACAACAACCTTCAGTATTGTTGAATCCCCAACATGTTATTAGTCAGAGGTTCATGGGCAACTACCACCGGATCAAAGCAAACTCCGTTTGGACAAACCAAACATGACTATGCCCATTTTGCCCCCCCGCCCCCCGCCCCCCA
>MKGM01000177.1:0-48169 GCA_002018265.1 Ceratocystis harringtonii | reverse complement strand
CTAAGCAAACCTGCAACTGCTGACCGCCCGGATGCTACTGGAAGATGACATCAACCAGCCGCTTCTGTCCGGAACACGCCGTCGTATTACTGCGAAATAACAGTAGGTAGACGTTAATAAATACAATACAATACAATACAATGCACAACTCTCCCCCTTGCCGTCGTATTGCTGCGAAATAACAGTAGGTAGACGTAAAATAATACAATAACAATAACACAACTCTCCCCCGGATGGGGGTGGTGTGCCTCCCCTTCTTCCGGACTGCTGATGGAGAACGACGCCTATGGCACTGATAAGCGTTTTTCATTCGTTTCTTCTTCCGTGACTTCATCATGGATCTTAACAATGAGCTGTGGAGCCCTGAGGCCGCACTTGCCCAACTTCGCGGATAGCCTCGTCGTCGACTCGACCCTTTTCGCGATGGCCAACTCCTCATAGCTGCAACACCACTCCAACTCAGGGAATTCATCTTCACGCTCAGGACTGACTTTTGAAAGTTCACATAGTCCATGCCTTTTCCTTTTGTTTTTGTTTTCTTGCACTCCTCTGTCCTCGGACGGACTGGTGACTGGCGGGTCACCAGAAAGGGGGCTGCCTTGGGTCACATCCACACCGCGCAAGGCAGCGGTCACTAGGGTGGTGGAAGGATAGACCACGAGCCCTCNGAACCTTCTCAGTCCACACCTTTTTCTTTTATCTTTTCTTTTTGTTTTCTCGCGCTTCTCTGTCCCCGGACAGATTGGCGACTGTGGCAGGTTACTTGAAAGAGGGCTGCCTTGGGTCACATCCACACCGCGCAAGGCAGCGGTCACTAGGGTGGTGGAAGGATAGACCACGAGCCCTCGGATAATCACACAGTTTGGTTGGTGTTCTCATCACTTGAGACGGTTTCCCAGACTGCACTGGAATCAGTTGTCTTGTTGTCAAGGCTTTCGGACACATACCAGGTTTTTTAGAGGAACAAATGTTTATAGGGAAGTAGGGGGCTGACCCCACTACTGGATTTTAGGGTTTGTCTGGGGTTTTTGTCGATGGAGGAAATGGAAAATGGGAAAACCAGAGGTGCTGCACCAGCCATGCATGCAGAAGGACAAAACCATTGTACTCTACCGGGGCCTATTCCCCGTGCCGATAGCCGGTGGCCTTTTAGACTAGCCTTTTTTTCTTTCTTTCATGACGCGGCTGCCAAAAACACTAGGTAACCAACCCTGAAACCCGATAGGTACATCCTCGGGCCGCGCTAGATGAAGAGCCTCCTGGCTATACTGCCGGACCCGAAAAAGTCATGGTAGATGTTATAGATCTATGCGCTCCTGTCACTGTCGACTGACCGAGAGGTGCTCCCGTCCGGAATATGCCGTCGTGTTGTTGTGTGAAATACCAGTAGGTAGACATTAAAAACCCTCACCAACACAGCTCTCCCTCTTACAACCCTTAGGGGGGACCTTCGAGGTCTGGTGCCCCAGCTGCTCCTGTATAGAGCAATCTGTTGTATTGCTACGAAGTAACGGCAAGCAGACGTTGAATAATACAATATCAATAGCTAGGCTATAGATGTATTAGTAACTACAGCTTATATCAGCTGTCCCAGTCCCGCATGGAATACACCGTCGTATTATTTCGAAATAACAGTAGATAAATATCAAAAATACAGCAAAATAGTACGTAGGTATGGGCTCAGGTAGAATTGGGGAATACATTAGACAGACGTGACATCGCTTGATCTCAGTGCCTTCTGCCGACGATAAACATGCCCAAGTTCAATTAGAATGGCGTAGTTTAATCTTGGAGCTTAGAGATGCCAGAAAACGTAAAATACACTAGGTTCAAGTCTAGCTAGAATAAAGCCGTTAAGTAGTTTCGTGGGCTTCGTTTAAATAAATCCAAGTCCGCTCAGGTCCGAGAGCAAGTAGATACCAAAGAATACCAACAAGCAGGCAAGCAGGCAAGCCGGCAAGCAAACAACCAAACAACCATCCAAATTTAGACGCATGTACAATAAATGTGAAGCATAGTGGTTTAGGAGTTTAGTCCAAGGGCGTGAGTGAACCCTATGGATTCATGCCAACCAACACTTTGGTTCTTAGCTACCTATAATCCCATCCCACATAAGCCTCCACATCCCTCGCAATGGAAATTATTCTCTTGGATGGCTATTTTATTATTCGCTCAGACGTGCAAGCTTTGGGCTGTCCTCGCGATTAAACACACTTGTCTACCTGGTTCATCGGTGGTTTGATGTGTGAAAATAGCCAAATAAATAGAAAAGTTCATACGTGGGTCGGAGGCTGAGATATGATGGTATAAAACACGGCTACACGTCATTTTCTGTACTTGTACTTATGGCATATCTGGGTACTTTTTACCTGTTTACCTGAACCACGATGGCCTTTGCTTCTCGAATACAATTTGGGGTTCTTCTCGATACAGCTATGCTTTACCTGTGCTAATGTATATAGTGCACTTTAAGGCAAATCATATCATCCTCTACTACACCACGCCCCTGAAAATTCAACGCCTTGGGGCTGCATTTTCCTTGCATATAGCCATTACTACTATCAAGTAGCCGGTACCATTCAGCTACATCCCGTGTAGGTGGAACCTCAAGTACCGGATACAGAAAGGACTTTTCAATAATATATTTGGCGGGGCTGCCTCAACAAGGTAAAAAAGAAGGTAACAGCCCTGCCCTGGCTCGTTCACCATCAAGTGGGCAACTGCTTGGAGAATTGGCATTAACCCTTGGTGATTATCTCTTGAATTCTGCCACCTTCTTCCTTTTTCTTTCACACTGAAAATATTTTTTTCCCACAGCTTCCCTCTTGCTTTTTATTTACTGTCCCTAGGATTATCACCATCTCGATAATCTTTTGCCGGGAATTACCATCAACCTCTTTTTTCTCCCAAGAAACAAGGCTGTTCTGGTCGAATCCCTGCAGGCCTGCTTGGTGTGGCTTGGCTTACAGTGCTGCATCCTTTTGTTTCTCTCTTCTTCTTTTGACTCTAGCTTTTGTCTGTGCTCAGCCGGATTACCAGGGCCGCTCGAGGCGTTGACAACAGGACTCACTCTTCTTCTCGTCCCTAGAGTTCAACTTCACTATAACGTGCTTGGCGAATCGTCGCTACATCATCATTCCCAAAATTACACATCGGCGACCACACTGTGAATTTCATCAACCCCAAGTTCAAGATCGTAACTAGCTAGTGTTGCTTGCGTCAATGTAAGTTTATTTTCCCTCCCTCATCCGGTAGAAAGCTTAGGTGACTGTAATCTACTGTCGATCTGCTCTTCTGCTGTCTTATCTGGCGCACCTTCCGGCTGCTTAATTCTTTGCTTCTTCCTGTCCCTCTGCTTGGCTCTCTGCCTCGTCTTGTCCCTTTCCCTACTAGGCTTCTGTCTGTCGTAGGTGAAAAAGAGTGCATGATCTATTATCTGACCATAATATGACATACACCAAATGGTAAGAGGGGCAGATAAAATAACTCTTGTGTATCACGTGATATTCAAAGAGATGTTAGCTGCATTGTACAACTTTGCCAACACCCATGCTCCATCGCTGGAAACAGCTTGCTTGAAACTTCGACTAACCCTGGCTCGCCAAGTACTTTTTTGTGGTTTTGCTACAGCCTTGCCTAGTTCTTTCTTCCTGCTCATCCACCATCCTCACAACACCACCCCTCATCGGCTGCGGCAAGTTTTTAAAATTTCTTCGCCTTGCATTTTTTTTCTCACCACTCCTTTACCGACTTTGACTTCTTCGTACGAGTTTAACAATCTATCATTCTCTGCGATAAAACCCATAATATCGCGTAGCGAGAGAGTGCTTGACCTACGTTTTGGCTCATAAGTTGAACCTAACCAAAATCAGTCAATCAAAATCATCTTTTCCGCATCGTCTAGACTTGGATCAAAACTTGGACTCACACTCAAGATCCGCTCGCATCCAGCCGAACTTTGCGTTTTGATTTACGCCTTTGATTAGATCCCTTCTCCATTATTTCTTGATTTCCCGTCTACTTCCTTCCAACTCACCCAGCGGCGCTGCCGCCTGATACCCGTCATCATGGGAAAGATTACTCGTACTATGCAGCCTAAGCACCGGGCTGCTTTGGTGAGTAAATACATCTGCTTTTTATCTACTGGTTCTTTCTACTCCAGGATATTATGTCAGTTTTATGGCTAACGAGTTTACCCAACATCTAGACTCCATGGCTCAAGAACTTTGTTCAAGAAGCCGTCGACACCCCTCTACCTCTACTACCTAAAAAGCTCAACACATTCCCCACTGCTTGGCCTTTTCCTCGAGGTGATCTTTACCACTGGATTCCCCTTCTAAACCGATTTGACAATATTTTGGCCGCCTTCACGCAAACTTACAAGCTCAACAACGGCCCCCAGATCGAGGAGTTTGCCTCTGAACTTCTATCCAATAAGCCCAAGGATCTTGAGTATGCTGATTCTGTTTCTTGGGACTCCGAACGCCTGGCTGCGCAGGGATATCTTCACGATGGCGATCGCCAGTTGATTGAAGCTGTTCTGCGTTTCACTACCATGCTACTTGACCGCTGTGGAAACCGGAGCATTTATGCCAGCAGCACTCATCTCAATGAACTTCTCCATACTACTTCGTTGACAATTTTATACGAGACTCTGCAGGTTGGCTCTAAATTAGCCCATCGCTATCAAGCGTCGGTTAAACGCCTGGGGGGTTCCAACAACAGCCGCCAGATTAGCGCCCTTCTAGCTAATCACTACAACATTGACCTCAATCGAGTTCAGCTTCTGACCCAGGCCTTCCCCAAAACACCACTGACCTTAACCGAAAGTCCTGTCACCCCTTCAGTCAAGGGTAAAGAAAAGGCCCAGGCTCAAGTTAATGGCAACAATCCTCGTGCACATGGGTCAAAGTATGCCAATGACCTTGCATCCATTATTGGCTCTGATAGCAAAGCCTGGGCTGGATGGGGAGATATCCGCATTCAGTATTACCCACAGAAACCTGTTGCTATTACGACTGAAAAGGCTATTGCACCTCCACAGCTTGAACGCGACAGCTTCTCGACGGTGCCTCACACGCCGACCCCTCTCCGACGGAGCTCTACTATAGGTTCATCAACTTCAACACCCAGACAATCTCGGTTGAATACCGAAGAAACATCTCAAGTCACCACACCAAGTATTAGTCTTTCTCACGATGAAGCTTCTACAAACTTGACTTCTGGACAAAAGACGTTCCAAATTTCTGAGGCTACCGTTGAATGTAAATCTATTTGTGAGATTATGGCTAAGGCCCCTGGAGATATGCCGGAGTTCTCCAAGTACGAGCTATTTCATCGCTTACGAGTTGCAAAAGCCCTCCTTGGTGATAACAAAAGCCGGCAAGGCATTCTTGCCATCAGAATGCTTGCCATCCTGAACCTGGCTTTTATTCACCCAGAACAGACATTTGTGGACAAGGTCCTGCGATATGATATCGACGAAATACCCAAGTATCAGCTTGTCTATCAACTAGCCGAGCTGATACATCCTACCATCAACACTGGCCTCCAAGTACCTTTGTGGATTCAAACTATAGCGCTAGCACTGTTGGAGAACATCAGTATGTTTGAAACCCGCTTTAGTACTGTGTTCTCCGCTCTAAATGCCAATGTCAACCATGGAGTGTTGCTCTATGTTTTCCGCAAAGCGGTAGCTGGTATCAAGCAAGACAAGTCCCTAGCGACCAAAACCATGGAATTAAAATGGTCCGAAAAAGATGATTGGCGTCGTGCGCTTTTCTCATTAACGCTTCACATGTCCATGAACACTCGCGTGGGCCAGGAAATGGCAGCTGCTGGTCTTGTTGAATCCTTGGTTGAAACTTTAAGTTTTTCTTCTCCTGTCGCAAAACGACTACACGGAACATTTGTCCAATTTCTTGATAGTTTGGTGTTGAACTATCAGCCAGCTTTCGACTCGTTTTTTGCTATGAATGGTTTGGATGCGATTTCCAAGTTGGTGGTTGATACCACTGCTGAGGCACTTGCTGGAATTGCTGCTAATGGCACTGATGTTGATATGAAGTCGGAGATTGTAGACTACAACATTCCCTACTGGCAACAATCCAACTTGAGGTGGGCTTTGAAGTTTATTCATCACGTCATGTCTAATTGGTACAACAACAGTGGAAACGCTGACCGGCTTCTTCGGAATTTGGCCGATAAGTCCGATCTTCTTCATACCCTACGGACCATCATGGAGAATGTGGTAAGCTTTGGCTCCGCCGTATGGACACACTCGGTTACTATTTTGAGCGACTTTATCAACAACGACCCGACTAGCTTTGCTGCTATCTCAGAGTCTGGAATGATTCGCAGTTTTCTCGAATCAGTGAGCAGCAACCCCGTACCAGAAATTCAGCAAGCCACGGAAGATGAACGCGAAGATGGTGAAGGCCCAGATCAACAGCTAGAAATTGAACAAGACACCAGACAACATCCTCCCCCGCCAGAGGTTCTCTCAATGCCCCGAGGCCACCACTTAGCCAAGGGTATATTTCCAGCTGCTGAAGCAATCCGCTCTATACCCAATGCCATCAACAGTATTTCGCTGAATCGGTCTGGCCTCAAAATGGTTGCCGCATCGCGCGTAATTGAGACGTTTATGGAAGTTTTCGAAAGCTCACCTCATTTGAATTGCATGGCTAATGATCGTAATCTTTCGATGGATCTTGGCCGTAGTTTTGACGAGCTTTCTCGTCACCACCCTCGCTTGAAGCAACATATCACAAATGCTGTTATTGACATGGTTGCGCGCGTTCGTGAGATGGGCTACAATTCCCAGTCAATTGAGGATTGGGGCACTCACATTTATGTTCTTGATTCAAACCGTAATCGGGTTCATTGTGACAAAAACTTACTCGAGAACCTTCGCAAAGCCGATGCTCAACCGGGAACGACCACCCCTGAAAGTCCAGAAGAGAAAAAGTCATTCGAGTTCACTACCTGTGTACAAGAGGTTAGCACTTTTCTCGAAGTATTCTTGTCAAACGATCAGTTAGGGAAGGATTTTGGCCAAGCAGGTGGTATGGGTATCCTTTTGGATATCATCGAGGCGCCTAGTCTCAACTCTGCAGCTTTGAATCCTGACAGTCCGTTGAACACTATGTTTAGTGTTATTGCACGGATTGCTGAACGGACACCAACTATTTATATGCCACAGCTTTGTACACGTACACTTAGTGCTATGGCATTGACAAACGAGCTTATACGACCGGGCGACAATGGTAGGAAGTTCTTTACCAACTTCATCAACGAGAATTTGATGTTCGCAGCCGACAACTTTGAAAAATTGGATGATGAGTCCAAGAGAATTCTCACCCACGGTGAAGAGGCTACTCGGGCTCTTATGAAAACCCAGATGCTTCTCCTTACTCTCTGCTACACTTTCCCTGTCGTGAGCCGTGGCCAGGTTCCTTCAAGACCCCACAACGTCAACATCTATGATTACCATTACCAGTTGATCCAGGACTGCGGGCGGTTGATCTGGATGTGTCTGAAAGAATCGTGCGCTCTTAATCACTGCGTGCCCATGAAATGGCAGCCCCTGTTCCTTAATAACATCGATATCAAGGCTATCTTGTCTACCGCTGCTACGGGCGAGCCTCATGTTCTCAGTCCCCTCTTGGCTGAAACCCCCGAATACAATGTGATTGACGTGCTGGGCTCTCTTGATGACGATACTACTGACTTGGCAACTTTGACTTCCGACGAGGTCACTGAACTCAAGAAAGATACCCGATATCTCAACTACCAAGTGCTCAAGTTTCTTCTTGATACCGCACCTGCCGCTCTTCCCTCTTTGTTCGCAGCATATGGCAGGACTCTGTTCTCTGCACACAATACGTCTCGCCGTGAATACGTGAAAAGCCAGCACCTTGAGATTGCTGCCGCTCTTGGTGCTGTCTTGATTAATCCATTAAAAGATTTGAGCTCGTCAACTGAAGAGTCGAACTTGGTTCCTTTGATCCGGATGATGCAAGTTTTTGAAGACTCGACCTATGATGGTATGTATTGCTTGTGGACTTTTTGGCTGTATTTAATCTACAACAAGATGAATTAATGATTACTAACATTCCTGTACTAGGGCTGCCAGATGTGGGACATGCTCGGATAATACTTCCTATATTCTTTGCCTTGCAAAAGAACAACATTTTTGCGCTACTGAATAAGTTGATTGGTCGGTTCTCACAAGAAATTCAAGCCTCTGAAGACCCTAAGCTTGGGAAGAATCCCGGTAAAATCTCAGTGTACGGGCTACGGAAGATCTTGGAGTTCTACTTCTTGCTTGTCAATATGAAGACTTCTGATGCTGCCAATGGAAGTTTTCTCTTGAGAAAGTTTAAAATTCCAGAGCCCATAGTTATGCAAGTCCTTACTACCGAGATCCGTGCTGCAATTGGGCCTACTATTTTTGAGCTGTGGAAGTCGGATGCTATGGGTAGACTCCCTAGATCTTTGGTTGCTCATATCATTTCTATTTTGCGCATTGTTTCCTCTAAGGAGGAGGATTGTCCTCCGAGTTCTAAGCTTACGATGCCTATTTCTGAACTATTCTTCAGCTGGACCTTTGAGCCGTTCCGTTTCGACTCATCTGTAATCTTCCAAACCATCCAGTCCCTGTCTAGTCTTGAATCCCCAGAGACACACGAAGCTCTGAGTATTGAGGCTGCATTCCGTTGCGACAATACGCTTCCCCAGTGTGTTGATTATTGCCGTGCCCATATTGGTGGTCGTGCTGGACCCCGCAATCCATTGCCCGAGGGAACAACATGCGAATACGTCCACTCTGCCCAAGGCGGCGAGCCTATGAATGTTGAGAGAGATAGCCATGCCACTATTGATTATGGTGACGATGATGATGACCACTCCGATAGCAGTTCCGACGCTACCGATGATCAAGACGACCGTTCTCAAACCAGTGACGCCAATATGGAAAGCATCCCCGAAAATCAGAACAATGAAATTTCCAGCTCTAGCACCATACCGGCCGTTGAGAATAGGAAACTTATCTCTGAACTCCGTTCCGAGATGATGGATTCAATGATTGAACGCTCTCTTGAAATCTTGTCTACTCAGCCCGATTCTGCTCTTGAAATTTCAGAGCTTATCCTTTCAACTCTAGATCAAGAATCCGAGGAAGATGCTGAGAAGACTGCTGGGTCTATAATAATTTATGCTTTATCGTCTTTGAGTGACAAGGGTGCGACCGACGGACCGACCATTTCTGCATATGCTCATCTCCTGGCCCTTCTCCTCCAAAACCCAAGCTTCTTCGCCTCCAATTTCACAACGCTTAAAGAGACTCTAGAGGGTTATCTTGGATTCTTAGAGCCCATTGAAGGAACGACTTGCGATGAATTGTCTTCTTGGGTTCCCTATATTCTTTTGATTTTGGAGATTTTCCTGAGCCACGATGAGCAGCCTCAAGAATCACGATGGCCTGTGGGTAGCGAAGACAACACCCTTCCTGAAAATAGCGTGCTCGTAGCCTCCAAACCCATATTTACAGCAGACAATCGCAGTCGGTTATTGACACGCATTCTTGATATGCTTCCTCGTGTCGGAAAGCAAGAGGCTTTGGCGACGGCTGTCCTCCGAATTCTTCTAATTCTCACTCGTGAACGGAAATTTGCTACAGTTGTTGGTGAACGAAAGAACCTCCAACGCTTGTTCGTCATGGTGAAACAGCTTGTTAGCAATGGTGCTGATCGCTTCCGCCGGTCCAAGATTAACAAATGGGTCATGATTATTCTGCGCCACATCATTGAGGATGACGAAACAGTCAAGCAGATTATGCGTTACGAGATCAAGAGTTATTTCGAAAATCCCTCACGTAACACACGCTCTTTGGATATCCCGACTTACCTCAAGTCTTTATCCAGTCTGGCTCTCAGATCACCTACGCTTTTTGTTGAAGTGAGTAACGAGATGTTGAAGTTTGTGCATTGGACAAGCTCTAGTGCTGAGAATGGCCGTGGCCTGATCATTGGCTTGAAGAACGTTGCCAAAAACGAAGCTCCTGCATCTTCGGCTAGCCAAGATGTGTCTGGGGCTGAATCTGAAGTTAAGGGTGACGCTGAAGCTCGTACCCAGGCGGAGAACGTGAAAGTTTCGACTGAAGGCGGTGATGATATCGATATGACCGATACTCATGGGCAGAAGTCTCAAGACAAGAAAATTCCCGTGTTGGAAAACCCTGATGGCGTGGTCCATTTCCTCCTTTGTGAACTTGTCAACTACCGCGAGGTTGAGGACAAGGAGGTTTTGCCTACTTCGGAAGACAAGCCCCATGTTGAGTCTGCAACTTCTGTGCAGGAGGAGTCTTCTCACTCGATCAGCCCTGCTTCGGATAACAGCACGCTCTTGCTTACTACTCCTGATGATAAGAAGGACTCTGCTGCTCCAAACCCTTCCGGGAAGTCTAGCTTCAAAGCTGAAGAGCATCCAATCTTTGTGTACCGCTGCTTTATCCTTAGCGCACTCACTGAGCTCCTGCAAAGCTACAATCGCACAAAGATGGAGTTCATTAACTTCAAGCGTTCTGCTCCAGTCCAGAATAACACACCTGTCCGTCCCCGCTCGAGTGTCCTTAACTATTTAATTTCCGATCTTCTTTGCCAGGGAAATTCCAACGGGGCAGCTGAGACAATAACTGCCAAGAAAAAGCTTGCTACCGCTGGTCATGTTCAACGTCTTTTAGTGGCTCTTACGTACCAGGCAAATGAGAAGAAATACTTGGCTGCCCAGAGCAGTAGGTTTGAGTATGACGATGATGAGGATCTACTATTTGTGCGCACTTTCGTTCTCGATACAATCCTCAAAGCATATGAGCGTGTTACAGTTCCTGATGAGCTCCCTGAGACCCGATACCTTCGCATGCAAAGTTTGTCGGAATTAATGTACCAGATGATTGGTGACAAGGAACACGAGTCTTCTCTCCATGTTGATGTTCCCACACAGCTCAAGCTTAACTACATGCAAATCCGCCGTATGATGTTTGAGAAGGGCTACATTGAGAAGCTGACTGCTTCAATCGCTGACATTGACCTCAATTATCCTGGAGTCAAGCGTTCCCTCAAGTACATTCTCCGAGTACTTCGCGCTTTGACCGATACGGCTAAGGAACTCAGCTTGTCGAATCTCATTGCTACTGGGTCCCTTCCCGACTACGAAGATGATATACAATCTACATCCTCACTGTCTGATGCTGAAAACAATCGCGAAGACACTCCCAATTTGTACCGCAACACTGCTCTTGGCATTTCCGAAATTCGTGATGAAGATGACGAATATGACGACGAACATGGTAAGGATATCTAGTAAAGATTGTATAATTATTACTGTATGATGTTTTTATCAAATACTAACCATTTTGTCAATACACACAGCCGATGGAGACGAGGAAATGTATGACGACGAGTACGACGAGGAAATGGAATACGACGAAGAGGAAATGTCGGGAGAAGATGAAGACAACGTTAGTGATGACGATGAAGAAGAGCTTGAAGATATGGAAGGTATGAGCGATATGGGCTCCATCGAAGGACTTCCTGGCCACCCCGTTCTGACGGTTGTTGACCAAGACGACAACATGGATGACGACGACGATGACATGGACGACGACATGGACGATGACATGGACGACGATGAGATGGACTCGGAAGATATTGAAGAACACGATGTTCATCAAGAGATTCTCGACGAAGATGGCAACATTATCGATGATGATGGTGATTCTGCTTGGGAAAGCGAAGGCCAGCATCATGATGATGACGATTTGGACGAGCATCGCTTTGAGGCCGAAGTGGAAGAAGTAAATGATCAGGAACACGATCATGATCACAACCATGACCACCACCATGCAGATCACCATCACCATCACCACCACGGCCGCCGGTCTATAATGGTCCCTGGCGGCGACATGTTTGACAATCTGGCCCGTGTTGTCATGGGCCAAGATGGTGAAGACTACGGAGATCATATGGATGAGATGGATGAGCACTATGGCGACATGGAAGGTGATGAAGAAGATGACATTGATGACGACGAAGAGTATGTGTATGAACAGCACTTTTCCTACGATGCCCCGGCACCGGCTGGCTCGCTTATGGGATGGGACTCTGTTGTTGCTGAAGATGGTCCTAGTGCATCTCGCTCACGTTTCCGTGTCAACAATCGTGTGCCATCTAGTGCTCCACGCTGGTCTGGCCGTGGTGAAATGCCGGATCATCGCCATTTCGTGCACCATGCCAATCGATCCCAAATCACTCGTGTTGTCTCTGCCGAAGAAGGCATGAACCCTCTTTTACGCCCCAGACATACCATTCATTCTTCTATTGGTCGTAATGGAGGTATGGATGATAATCTTCTCTCAATTGCCCTTCCTTCGGTCATGTTTGGCATGGGTACGCGTGTTCATGGCCACCTTAATGGCCCAGGGTCTTTGGCAATGCTGCAGGAATTGATTTCCACCATGCCCGAGATGCATCGTAACCAGCCTTTGCAAGTGCAACTCGGTCCTAATGCGATGCAAGAGTTGTATGCAACACAGGGACACCTGTCTCATGGCACTGAATGGCGTCGTGAGGGAAGCTCATCGACTCTTGACCCTTCTAGCTCTGTTATCTTTGATATCAACAGAAGTCGTGAGCGTTACCAGGAAGAGGCTTCGCTAATATTCGCGCCCCAAATCCATGATCGCGCTTTGAAGCTCGCCTCTGCTATTAACGCAGCACTTACTCCAGCCGCTATTGAAGAAGATAAGCGCATGCGGGAAGAGCAGGCAGCTAAGCAAGCAGCCAAACAGGCAAGTCTTGAGGAAGCTCGTAAGGATCGCGAAGAACGCCAGCTTCGTGAGGCTGAAGAACGCGCCGAACGTGCCCGGAAAGAGGAAGAAGAACGCATCGAGCGTGAACGCAAGGAAGAAGAAGAGCGTGCGGAAATGGAACGTAAGGAAAGAGAGGAGCAGGAGAGGCTTGAACGCGAAGGTGGGGAAGCTTCTACATCTGCTGCTGGCAATAGCAATGATGACCAAGCTCAACCAGAGAGCTCATCCCAAGTAATGGAGGGTATTGAAGCCCAGCAAGCTACCCCCAATGTTCCTCAGGGTGCATCGAGTACTCAACCCCGCGTCCTTACCATGATTCGTGGTGAGGAGGTTGATGTTACTGAGCTTGGTATTGACCCAGACTACCTTGCTGCCCTTCCGGAAGAGTTTCGAGCCGAGGTTATTGCCCAGACAGTGTCTACCAGGCGCTCCGAAGCCCGTCAGCAATCCCAAGGCACCCAGAACGAAGAGTTCCAGGAATTTTTGGATGCTCTTCCTGACGAGCTCCGAGATGAGATCATTCACCATGAACGCCAAGAGCAACGCCGGCGCAACCGTGATGAGCAAAGACGCGTAAGCCATCCTGCACCAGGCCCTGCAGGCGGTAATATTTCCTCTCTATCCGAGGGGCTATTGGCTGTTCATGTGGATGAGGATGAAATGGATGCTGCTAGTATTCTTCTCACCTTCCCTCCAGAGCTTCGCGAGCAAGTTCTTTTGGACCAGCCGCAGGAAATAATCAACCAGCTCCCCCCGTCATTAGTGACACAGGCCCGCAATCTCCTCCAGGCCCAGATCCAGGCTCAGACAAGCACTACTGGCCAGAACTCTGGTGGTAATTCCTCTGCTACAGGCCAAAGTGCTCCTGATGCTGGGTCCGCTGTTTCAAGCTCCCGCCAAGCTAATGCGCCCATCCCAGGACTATTTGGCCTATTATCATCCCGAAACTCGACAGGCTTCCCTAACGTACCCAACGATGAAGCCACCCAACGCCCAGCTCGTCGTACTGGTGTAGTGCAGATGCTGGACAAGGCTGGTGTGGCTACTCTGCTCAGGCTTATGTTCATCGCCCAACAAGGCTCGATCCGTATTTTATTGTTTCACGTGCTATGTGATGTTTGCGAAAACCGCCAAAACCGCATAGAGATCATCAGCACTATTTTACAAATTCTTCAGGATGGTAGTACGGATATGGATGCTGTCGAGCGCAGTTTCAGCCAGCTTTCTCTCAAAGCCAGACGCCCCCGCGACTTACCTATGCCTATTGATCCGCTCAAGACGCCACAAAGCACTGCCAAACGTACCGACACTTTGTCGACGGCTCTTGTTGCAACTTCGAGTGGGCCTACGCCGGCAACTACTGCGTCTACGCACTCAGACATTTCGCCTCTTCTAATTGTACAGCACTGCCTCGATCTTCTCACTATGCTTTCAAATAGGAATGTGCATATTGCCCATTTCTTCTTGACTGAACATGACGTCTCGCTCCCCATGCTAAAACGGGCTGGTAGTGCTTTGGGTCCTTCTTCGGCTCGCAGTAGAAGCAAGACACGTGCGTCCAAAGATCAAAAAGCACAGCGATTTGCCATTAATTCACTGCTTAGTCTGTTGGATCGGGATCTTGTCATGGAAAGCTCTGTGGTCATGAATTTGTTGGCTGAACTTATCTACCGTTCAACCGCGCCTTTGCTGAGCATGGATCGCCGCCTTCGTGAAGCTCAAGCACAGCAACGCAAAGAGGCAGAAGAGAAGCAAAATAATATGATAGATACTGATGCTGGTGCTTCTAGTGCTACTGATGCCGCCAAATCGTCGTCTTCTGCTGCTGCTGCTGCCCCCGAAGTTTCCGATACTAATGCTGCCAACAACAACGAAACGC
Organism: Ceratocystis harringtonii; assembly: GCA_002018265.1. Taxonomy (NCBI): domain Eukaryota; kingdom Fungi; phylum Ascomycota; class Sordariomycetes; order Microascales; family Ceratocystidaceae; genus Ceratocystis; species Ceratocystis harringtonii. The sequence goes on along the minus strand of MKGM01000177.1, from coordinate 33,419 downwards.
ACGAATCGCCCCAAAAAGTCATCAAGCCTATTCAGATGCCCGTGATTCCCAGCTACAATCTTACTCTTGTTGTTAAGATTTTTGTAGCTCGTGAATGCAGCTCCAGGACCTTCCTAAACACCATTTCTGCAATCAAAAATTTGCTGGTTATCCCTGGGGCCAAGTCTGTCTTTGGACAAGAGCTTGTGCGCCAGGCTCACATATTGGCCAACAATATTTCTGGTGATCTCAGCGATCTTTTGCCATGCATTCAGCAGGCATCTTCAGGCACGGAAATCCAAGGCATTGCCTTGGCCAAGTTCTCTCCTGGAACCTCGGAACAAAACAAGCTGCTTCGTGTTCTTACAGCACTAGACCACCTTTTTGATGTGCGTAAGAAGCTTTCGGACGATACCGGAACCGACGGCTCGGATTCTAGCAAGGACGACGATACCGATAAGAATGATTTGGTTCTTTCACTGTACCATGACTCAGGTCTTTCAACCATGTGGGATAAGCTCAGCGCCTGTCTACACGTGATTCGTGAACGTGAAAACATGATCAATGTGGCTACAATTCTTCTTCCGTTGATTGAGTCATTGATGGTTGTGTGCAAGAATACCACTTATGTCACGGACCACGATAGCACCACTGTCGTTGCCTCTGGTACTACGCCCAAGGATGAAACCTCCGCATCTCCCAAAGACTCTGCCGGAAAGGAAGTAGTCGTTTCAAGTCCCGAGGCTACCATATCGGAACCAGCCCCTGCGCTCACTACCTCTACTTCCGATCTCACTCCCCAGCAGCGTCTATCAAGCCTGTTCTTTACTTTTACTGGTGAACATCGGCGTATTCTCAACGAACTAGTACGCAACAACCCCAAGCTCATGTCTGCCAACTTCTCCTTGCTGGTCAAGAATCCTACAGTCCTAGAGTTTGACAACAAGCGCAATTACTTCACCCGCTCCGTTCATTCTCGCAACCAACAGCAGTCTCGTATGCCGTATCAGCCACTGCAACTCTCGGTGCGCCGTGACATGGTATTCCATGACTCGTACCGCTCACTCTACTTCAAGAGCGGAAATGAAATGAAGTACGGAAAGCTCAACATCCGTTTCCATGGCGAAGAGGGCGTTGATGCTGGCGGTGTTACGCGTGAATGGTTCCAAGTTTTATCGCGACAGATGTTTGATGCCAACTATGCTCTGTTTACCCCAGTCTCTTCTGACCGCACTACCTTCCACCCAAACAAACTCAGCGCTGTCAATGATCAGCATCTAACCTACTTCAAGTTTGTTGGTCGCATTATTGGAAAAGCTCTGTACGAGGGGCGTCTCCTGGACTGCCACTTCAGCCGTGCTGTATACAAGCGTATTCTTGGAAAGTCAGTCTCGGTCAAGGACATGGAGTCGTTTGATCCCGACTACTACAAGTCGCTGCTATGGATGCTAGACAACGATATTACCGATATTATCGTTGAGACATTCTCTGTTGAGGATGAAGAGTTTGGTGCCACAACCATTGTCGATCTTATCCCCGACGGTCGCAACATTGCCGTGACCGAGGAGAACAAAAAAGAGTATGTGCGTCTTGTGGTTGAGCACAAGTTGCTGTCTTCAGTCAAGGAGCAAATGGAAAATTTCCTCAAGGGCTTCCATGATATTATCCCCGCCGAGCTGATTTCGATCTTCAATGAACAGGAGCTGGAGCTACTTATTTCTGGCTTGCCTGATGTCGACGTTGACGACTGGAAGACCCACACTGAGTACCACAACTACACGGCCGCATCGCCGCAGATCCAGTGGTTCTGGCGTGCACTGCGCTCGTTTGACAAAGAGGAGCGTGCCAAATTGCTGCAATTTGTCACTGGCACATCTAAAGTTCCACTCAACGGCTTCAAGGAACTCGAAGGGATGAATGGTGTCAGCCGATTCAATATCCATCGTGACTATGGCAACAAGGACCGACTCCCGAGCTCCCACACATGCTTCAACCGTAAGTTACACTTTCCATATATTAACATCCATGCCTATTACCCGTCATTTATTGTTCTTTTATATCTCGGGCTGCGTATACTAACGTGCTTTCTCCCCTTAGAACTTGATCTTCCCGAATATGAGAGCTACGAGGTTCTTCGCAAACAACTGATCAAGGCCATTACTGCTGGAAATGACTACTTTGGATTTGCTTAAATCGAAAATCAATGCAGCGGCCAAGACAGACATTTTCTGTGCTTCTTGTTTTCTCTTCATTCTATCTCCAACAAAGGCTATTTTCTCTTCTTTTATAGCTAGCTCTTCTTATTTCTTTAGCTTCACTAGTTGTTTCTTCTGTCATATTGTTTTTTTTATGTTCTACGAAGAATTTCTTTCTTTCATTTTAGTTTTGACTTAGTTTGAATTTCCATCTTTTTCCGTACTTCCAATTTCAAGTGCTTTTCTAGGCTTTCATCGCGAAGTCCTCAATTTAATTATCCATATGCTGTTTTCGAGCATCCGAGTGATCAGATTAAATTACGCTCATCAGCCTCTTTGCTCCGCGTGGAAAGGTTCTCCTCGCCACAGCTCATCTATTCACTCATCCGCCGCCCTTCCAAGTTACATATTCGTCTTGGGAAAAATGTAGCATGAATGTTACGAGGCATTGCACCAAGCTTACTTCCCCAACATGCTTAGAAAAAAGGCTGTTCTTTCCGTTGAACAGAAGAAGAATATTCTTGATATCAAGTCATACATACATTCATTATACGAGGGTCTGGTTCCTTTTTTGTGCAAGAAAGAGGTTTTTATTTTTGTTTTCAAGGAAGGAACAACACCAAGGCAAAGCCAAGCCGTCTGTCTCCTGCTCCCCCCGCTTATTTGTGCATGGAAGAGGCACGGCGCTTGCGCAGATCGGCCTTCTGGGCCTTGGTCTCGGCAACGCGCTTGGCCAGCAGCTGGGCGTACTCGTTGGCCTCGTCCTTGACCTTCTCGGACTGGCGGCGCTTGAGGGCCATGCGGTGGCGCTTGTGTTGCAGACGCTGGGGGGTAACCAGACGCTGGATCTTGGGGGCCTTGGTGTAGGGCTTCTTGCCCTCACCCTTGGGGGTGACCTCACGGCGAATGACGTACTTGCGGACCTGAAAAGAGGGGGTGATTAGTATTAAGAAAGCAGAATCTGTTGGTTAGCAACTAGTAGCACATTCACTGTATGTCTTTCATTACCACGGCCCAGATATCTTCCCTCTTGCTTGGATCTGATTCGTTAGCGGAGTTGCGGGGGCTGGCGTATCAATGCTTGTCTTCATTTTAGCTCGACTTGACCACCTCTCGTGCTGTAACTTTGCTTTTTATGCAACATACAAGCGAATTGCAGCTACCACCTGGAAATAATTTCTCTATTTCCAGCTAGATGGCCGGTTAGATACCACTTCGACGTTCTGCCACTTGTGGTAAAAAGACAGCATCGAAGTGGATCATCGGACCCTGCAAGCAAGCATTTGCTAACAGCGAGATTGATGAATCAGGAACAGCCCACGAAGGAAAAGAAAAGATAGCAACCAACCACGGCTAGCCCGCTCATATACACCCGTCAACTCGACTTACAGAAGAGTAACTAAGGTGACAAGAGGTAGGAAATCTGAGCCAGCGGTCTTCTCACACTCTACCCAGGCTGCAAGAAATCCTCCTGTGCAAGTCTGGGCAGGCGATGACGAGATAAAAGGCATACATGAATGCTATTAGTCGCTAGGACTAGGGAAGCAACACGTACATCGTCATCCTTGGAGAGGCTGAAGAAGCGGCGGATCTTGCTAGCACGCTTGGGACCCAGGCGCTTGGGGTGGACGACATCGGTCAGACCAGGGATCTCCTGCTCGCCCTGCTTGACAATGGACAGAGCCATGACGGACAGATCATTGCCGACAATGCAACCACGAACGGACTTGCGCTTGCGCTCGCCATCACGGCGGGGGCGGTAGCACGAGTGACCGTCAGAAAGCAGAAGACGGACACGGTTGGGCTTCATGACACCCTGCTTCATGGGGAAACCCTGCTTGTCATTACCACCGGTAATGCGGACAATGTAGCCCTTGAACTCGGGGCCAAGGCTGTCAGCGGGGACTTCAGCGCCCATCTATTGGAGTATCAATGTGTCAGCATAAGGTTTATTAATTCGTGTCGAACGTTTTTTGTGCGTCGGCAGTCGGCTAAGTGGATGAAAGTCACGTACGCGCTTCTCGATGAAGGGAGCAATCTTCAGCTCATCATCGATCTCAATGAGCTTCTGAGAGCCGTTGGCAGGGTAGGAGATGTTCAGCTACATAGGCAATAATGTGTTAGCGGTGAAATTTTTTGACATGTCTCAAAGTTCTTGCTGATCATTCATCGAATGACTTCAAAGTACTGATAGGTGCTAGTCTTCTCATGTGGAATCATCTCATACCTTCATCTTAGCGGTGTCTGAATGTACAGCTTGTCGTTGAAAATTGAAGAAACGGAAGGGATCATCAGTTACAACAAATTTGGCGATATTCGAGACAAGGTATTGAATGGATTCACACAAAATTCACCGTTGTCATGGTGTGACCCACTAGGGCTGACTTTTTGCCCAATGAAATTGTTATTTAAATTCTTTTAGTGGGCCAAGGCTGCTACTAAGTGTGGCACTCATCCAACTTATCTAAGCTTGAGGCGCCTTATCGCTGAAATGTGGCGCTTGTTTTTGCTGTGGGTCCCTGTACAACATCAGCTTTCGTGATGCCGCGACAAAGCTTTAATGGAAAGCTTAACCATCCATCAGCCTTGCGATCAAGAGCACAGTTCACTTCAGATGGATTCCAAATCTATCAAGATCTATCCTCCGGAGAAGAGCCGGTCAAGCTGCTCGAATCCACTCCCGACAACCATTCAAACACCCTCTGGCCTAGCCATCATCGAGTTGCAAGGCACAATAGCGCACACGGACGAGCTCTCAGCAAAGCTACATGACGAGCAAGATGTCACCAACACCCTCGATGTCGGGTATCTTTCGTTCCCAAACTACAACCCCAGCGTCCAGGAGGAGGGTAGCACGGCTTGGATGAAAACGGTGTACATGTTTGTTGGGGGCCATCAACGCTTGCTAGGAGAGGTCAAGAAGCTACCACAACCAGTAGCTATTGTGCAAAAACGACGTTCGAGCAATAATTCCCCGCAGACCGAAGAAATTTTGGATATTGTCGAGATTGTCAAATACAAAATTGTCTTCCCACACCGACCAGAGCCTGTGAGTTCCTAAGCCATTCGGTTTCAGGGAATTCAGAGCAAGCATGATATATGGATAGCATGGATAAGGTGTATGGCGTTGTATTTATTCAAATTTTGATTTTCCTCGGAACGTGTCAGTCATACTACAGGATTTTGTTAGGCAAACCGTCTTTCTCTTCTCTTTTCCTCCCTTATATTTCTAGTTGCATTCTTTCAGCTGGCCAAAGTTATTGGCTTTGCGCGGGCAAGACCATCACGCGCATAGAAATCCATGGGATACGGTCCTGAGCCCCAGTCCTCCAGTTCTTCAAGGGCAACCAAAGCCTCGTATGGTGAAAGCAAAGGTTTAGGGAAGGCATAGCCCCAATCAATACTCAGTCGTGGGCATGCGACCTGCACCCAACACTCAACATCATTCATCATAGCCAGTTTCCCAGGGAAAATTTCACTAAGAAGAAGGTTGACAAAGGGGATGCCGCGTTCGGTGAGACGCCTCTCGATCTTAGCCATGGTATGAGGGTTACCCTGACGTCCCAGTGATCCCAGAATGAGGCCCCACTTGCGGGCAACCTTTGCCTCTTTGATGGCGGCCCGTCTCAAGCCCTGCATCTCAGTATGTTCATATACTTCGCGGGTCAGCTTTCGCGAGTATGGGTCATATCGGTAGGCTGGAATAGTAGGGTTATGAATCATCATGCTCTCCAGGTGGAAGCGGCCATCGCCTAGATACAGGATCATGTCGACATTGTCTTCCTGCTTCATGTGGGGAGATGTGCAGCCCAAAATCTCCCCCTTGCTGAGAGGTGCAATTTGTGGGACAACAACACTGAAGCCTTCCTTTTGCAAAGATGCGCGCACGCCATGTATGGTAGCGTTAAACTGGATGGTGCCTACCAGGGCAATAGTCTTGCCTGAAACAAAATTACGCTTGAGGCTCTCAACGAAGTGCGAAGTGTCAATGGTGATGTCCACAAACACGTACAGCGTCTTAATCTTGGTGACATCAACTGGCACCAGACAGCTATGGGCGTAGTGCACCAGCAAATCGCAGCCCAGAGCCCTCGCCGTGTAATCGTCGATACAGCATGCGCCATAGGTCACGTCGCCCATAATTAGCGTTTCGATCCCGGGGCAGAATTCAGTCAGTATATCGGAGATTGTGGTAGCGAACAGGAGCAGACCCTCGGGAAACTGCAAGGCAACTTTTTTAGCATTTAGCGTGTGTATGCGATGAACGGTCTTATGGATCTCGAAGCTATAGTTGGAGGGAAGAAGCGCGATGGCATCGTTCAAGGCCTTGTTCTGCAAGATTTCAAGTGGCACTTGATTGAGGAGGCGGGGTGGTCTACGGGCCTTGGCGGCTAAATAGCATGAAGAGCGTTAGAAATGAGAGCTATCTATCGAGCAATTAACCGGATGGTAATATACGGAGGTAATGGGACTGACTTGCCTCCAACTTCTGTAGATGTTGAGACGGTGCCATTTGCCTGTGCCTCAGTGGCTGCTCGCCGGCCAACAAATCTTTTCTTTGGCTGCTTAGTAGTAGTTTCGGTTTGAGTCATAGGCGCATCATGGGTCGTCTCTTGCGCCAGACTCAAAGCCTCAATATCGGCAGCAATCCCAATGTCAGTCTCGGCGCGATCAGCTTCCATGCTTTTTTCAATTTGTTGGAGTCTCGGCGATGTGCGTCAGTTTTTTTTTTGTTAGCTTGTGGATTAGTGATATAAAACTTAAGTTGATAGTGGGGCTACTACAAGCAAGGCGTTGCCCCGCGGGGCGATGACCTCATTGTAATTAGCAGTAAAAATTACGAAACCTCGGATTTTGGTCAGCGAATATAATTGAGAGCCCTTAAGAGAAACAGGCTGCTCATCATCTGCACGTCTACCAATGTTGAGAATATGATTGTAAACAAAGTTAGGGTTTAGCATGTAATAGGGTTAATTGGAGAAAATACTATGTACAGGGGTCTTGCAAGTAGCGAGATGGGATCTGGTGCTTTTATTCTCCACAACTGGTCACGTTAAAACGTCATGAACATGATTATTCATTTGGAGCTGCGAAGTAAATCTGGGGAAACTAACGCAACCAATTCTCTCTATGCCCTAAGTCTATTTCTGCTTCCATAATTCGCTACTATATACCGAATTTTGAAGAGGCAATAAAGCGAATATAACACACGACGACCGCATGTCATCATGAGACTGTCGCCACTCTCGAAGCTTCTGAAATGCTCGTATGCTAGAGCACCTTTGTTGTGCCGTCGAACGTTTGCTACAGCTTCTTCGGCTGGTGGCTCGGACCGAGGCGTGAAGATTATTGAAGTCGGACCTAGAGATGGTCTTCAAAACGAGAAACAAAGTATTCCTATGGAAACCAAGTTGGAGCTTTTACGGCGTCTAGGGGAAGCTGGCCTTTCTACGATAGAGGCTGGGTCGTTTGTTTCGCCGAAATGGGTTCCCCAGGCATGTCTACAAGGCCTATATAAATGGTAGATTGTGTATAGGACTTGGCTAACAATTGTGACAGATGGCAGAATCAAACGACCTGCTCGAGGGCATCCTTGAGGGCAAGGTGCTGAGCCCTGATCCTGTGTGCTATTCGTTTTTAGTCCCTAATATGCGAGGCATGCAAGACATGGGCGCAATTCTTTGTCGAAATAAGGGCAAATTTTGTACGCAATTGGAGCCATCAGAGAACACGGCGATGCCTGAAATCGAGATAGCCATATTTGCGGCCGCGAGCGAGGCGTTTTCACAGAGAAACCTTAACATGGACATTGCCACGTCCCTATCCAAGTTTAGCGAGGTCATTGCTGAAGCCAAGGCTATAGGTCTGCGCGTGCGGGCATACATTTCGGTCGTCCTTGGCTGCCCGTTTACAGGCTACGATATTAAGCCGGTGGCTGTTGCGGAGATTGCACGCGATCTACTAGAGATGGGCGCAGACGAGATTTCGCTGGGCGACACAACGGGCATGGGCACGGCTCCACGCACGCGCGAGTTGCTGCAGGCAATGACTGCGGCGGGCATCCGCAATGAGGATCTTGCCATGCACTTTCATGATACGCGCGGCCAAGCATTAGTGAATACCGCGATTGCGCTGGAACACGGGATCCGCAAGTTTGATTCCAGCGTAGGCGGGCTGGGCGGGTGTCCATACAGCCCCGGAGCTACAGGCAATGTTGCTACAGAGGACATGGTGTATTTCTTGGATAGTGTGGGGCTAGAAACGGGTGTAGATTTGCAGGCGGTGGCTGATATCGGAGCTTGGATCACGGGCAAGCTGGGGAAGGCCAATGAGAGCACGGTGGGCAAGGCTGTGCTAGGAGAGCGCAGACGGCGGGGGGAAGGGGAGGGGGCGATGCGGAAGTAAGAAGGCTAATGAGTTCTCTGTGCTTGTGTGTGCTTGTGTGCGTATGCGTGTGTTGATTTCTTCCTTGTCAGCCTTGTTAGCAAAGTCTAGTTACAGTATCAATGATCTGTGTGTCCTGTGTACTCCATCTTGCTTAGAACGCTTCCCGTCGCTTTGTTTCCTGGCGATATCACGTGACGACCCGCTTGAGGACGCTCCAGCAAAAGCAAAATGCGCGATAAACGGCGGCAGCGAAGAAGGTCAGGTATGGCCAAGGCCAGCTAGAGGCAGAATAAAAGTGGAGTCAGTGGGTGGCTTAAAGAGCTCCAGCCTTTAAGTGGGTCTGCATCCTTCCCTCGCTGTCTCTCTATCTGCTACCTTTCTGGTCTTTTTGGTGCGTGACGAAAGCACCACGCAGAAAGCAAGGCAAAGCTCTCTTCTCTCTTCTTGTCTCTGTCTCTCGTCCCTTGTATATTGGTCTTTTGATTTACTGCTACATCAAACTGCAGGCCGCTCTATCTTCGCTTGACTTATTGCCTCCTAGTAATCAGAATTGCTGCTTGGCTCTCTGGCTTCCTGTTCTGTTGATTGTATCTCCTATCTCTCTTCATTCCCTCATTCGTCTCTCATCTACCGCCCGCCATGGATCCTAGAGTGCCTTCGTACTCGGTTGCGCCTAGAATCACCTACAACACTGTTGGTGGTGTCAACGGCCCTCTAGTTATTCTTGAAAATGTACGCATCCGCCACCAATCTAACCACTGCCAGCATGGCCTAGACAAACAGTCGCCTGCGAATGAGAACAATATCTCGGCTGTCGATTGCCATGTGGCCTTGGTCAATCTCTGAGCGCCGGAGATTTGTCCGTTCGTTACAACCAACGTCTACTGAACTAACATACCCATAGGTCAAATTCCCGCGCTACAACGAAATCGTGCAACTGACTCTGCCCGATGGCTCAGAGCGCACCGGTCAGGTTTTGGAGGCTAGAGGTATGTGTGTTATCATGTGGACTGAGGTGCGGTGTGATGCTGAGTTTGCACTCTTGTTTGTGCATAATGCGATTGCGAAAATTTACCATCTCGTCAGACCGGGTGATAACCCCGCCGAGTGTGAGGGAAAGAAACAATAGGCTGAACCCGGGCTAACAATTATCTTCTTTCTGACAGGTGATCGCGCCGTTGTCCAGGTATGCTTTCCCGATATTTCGACAAACTCTGAATCATATACGGCCTGTGTTGCGGCTTTATTATTAGCCATTGGCGGATCGGAGCATACTCGAGATCCTAATGGCGGAGATGGCGGTGAACGCATTATTGCACTGGAGCTTGCCCTGTGATTTTTAATGCACTCAAATGTGGGAGAAATGCTAATCGGTGACTCTGTACTCACACAGGTGTTCGAAGGCACATCTGGCATTGACGTGAAGAAGGTGCGTCTTTTTTTGTCCTGCCCACAACACACCATTTTACAATGCGGCTAACAATGGAAATGCTCGCAGACCAAAGTTCGCTTCACTGGCGACAGCTTGAAGCTTGGTGTCTCGGAAGATATGCTGGGCCGTATCTTTGACGGCTCGGGTCGTGCCATTGATAAGGGTCCCAAGGTTCTTGCTGAGGAGTACCTTGACATTAACGGATCCCCCATTAACCCATACTCAAGAGTAAGTAATGATGCGATGTCGAGACGGACATTTCGCTTTATATCAAGTCTTTTAAATCGTATTTAAAGCTACTACCATAGCGTTAAGCGCTGTTTGCTAACATCCTGCCGCTTTTTTCTCACTGCCTAGGAATACCCCGAGGAAATGATCTCCACCGGTATCTCGGCTATTGACACCATGAACTCGATTGCCCGTGGCCAGAAGATTCCTATTTTCTCGGCCTCTGGTCTACCGCACAACGAAATTGCCGCCCAGATTTGCCGTCAAGCCGGCCTGGTGCAGCAAAAGGGCGTCACCAACAAGGGTGTGCATGATGGCCACGAAGAAAACTTCAGCATTGTGTTTGGTGCCATGGGTGTCAATCTGGAAACGGCGCGCTTCTTCACGCGCGATTTCGAGGAGAACGGCTCTCTGGAGCGTGTGACCCTATTCCTGAACCTGGCCAACGACCCCACGTAAGTAAACATGAAGAGAAGAGGATAATGCAAAGAAGAAGAAGAAGCAAACCAAGGCACCCTGAAGCTAACCCTGCCACCTAATCTGTTAGCATCGAGCGTATCATTACCCCCCGTCTTGCCCTGACTACTGCCGAGTACTACGCCTACCAGCTTGAGAAGCACGTGCTGGTCATTCTGACTGATCTGTCGGCCTACTGCGATGCGCTGAGAGAAGTCTCAGCCGCACGTGAAGAGGTGCCTGGTCGCCGTGGTTACCCTGGTTACATGTACACGGACTTGTCAACAATTTACGAACGTGCCGGTCGTGTGGCTGGCCGTAACGGTTCGATTACCCAGGTGCCTATCTTGACGATGCCCAACGACGATATCACCCATCCCATTCCTGATTTGACTGGCTACATTACCGAGGGCCAGATTTTTGTCGACAGAAGCTTGTACAACCGTGGTATCTACCCGCCCATTAACGTGCTTCCGTCTCTGTCGCGTCTGATGAAATCTGCCATTGGCGAGGGCATGACGCGCAAGGATCACGGTGATGTGTCCAACCAGCTGTATGCCAAGTACGCCATTGGTCGTGATGCGGCTGCTATGAAGGCTGTTGTTGGCGAGGAAGCGCTGTCGGCCGAGGACAAGTTGTCGCTGGAGTTCTTGGAAAAGTTTGAGCGCCAGTTCATCAGCCAGGGCCCGTATGAGTCACGTACTATTTACGAGTCGCTGGACTTGGCATGGAGTCTGCTGCGCATCTTCCCCAAGGAGCTGCTCAATCGTATTCCTGCCAAGGTGCTCAATGAATACTACCAGCGGGCATCCAAGGAAGCCAAGGCAAAGGCTAAGGCAAAGCAGACAACCCAAGAGGAGGAGCCGCTGATTGATGCTTGAAGTGCTGGCGGGGAGAGGAGAAGGGAATGGGAATAAAATCGCGACTCAAATACTTCCCCCCAGGCGCAGTCTCATGTAGGATCCCAGGCTCTAGGATACTCTTCCCTTTTTTTTTTGCTGCCGCTACTGTTGTTTCATTCGAGTTGTGCGCGTTTGCTTGCCTTTGCTGGTTTGTGTTTTCTGTTCCTTTTTTTTTTCTCATATTATCAAAGATGAAGTTTATCAATATAAATCTGACGGCGGAACGTCCTCATGAGTGTCTATTTATGGTGTAACTCTAGAGAAGAGTGTTGAGATGAGTGAGAGAGGGCGATAGTAAAGAAGGAGATAAGAAATGATGAAAAAGGCAAACCAAGCGCTCATGTCTCGTTATCAGACCACAAAAGGGAAAGTACTGAAGTACTGTTTTGGGGTGGTCTGATGACGCCTTTGATTTGTGCGCATTATTTGGGGGTTGTTTTGTTTTTGCCGCTCTGTGGCTAGTGATTAAGCTCAGGCGGGTTATCTGCTGGAAGGAGAGCACCCTAAGAGACTTATCTCCTGGGTTATCCATTTTTGAATCTGATACTGACGGTGATCTCACTCATTCGCACTTACCACCTGCGCTGTTCAGCGTGCCTTGGGTTGTACTATTCCGTTCTTTTGGCTAGAGGAACCCGCGAAACAAGTAGTCCGCGTACTAAGTTAGGCAAAGCATATACACGAGAGAACCATCGCCATGAATCGCATTCTGCAGTGGCACGGCCGACCATTGGTGGGTGTGAGTATGCAAAGGGGTAATAAAGTCGTCGGGCATGCTTTTAGATCTCGAACCTCGCTATCCCTACGCGCGCCACCGACACTACGTGCTTACGGCTATTTACGCGATATGTTGCTGCAACATCCTATGGAAGAGGAAACGCTGCCGCTGTATCAAAGCGAACGATACTATCCCGTGAAGATTGGGCAGGTCTTCGTCGATCGCTATGAAGTGGTGGGAAAGCTGGGCTATGGTGCACACTCAACTAACTGGCTGTGCCGCGACCTCTGGTGAGTCATACTGGTTTTGGATCTCCCTGTGACAATATTAATCGTGATAACGCTCGGCTCACATCACTTACTTACCGGCTGCAGCTCCCACAGCTTCAGGACTGTTAAAGTTTCTACTTGTTTAGACGACCAGCCACAGGCATCGGCCTTCCGGGAACGCTCTGTCTATCGCCATATTGCCGCCGTCACCGCGCAATCTACGCATCCCGGCAAGCATCTAATCCGCACGCTGCACGATGACTTTAGTTTGGATGGTGCTAGAGGCAGCTACCATGCGCTAGTGTTCAGCCCTATGTATGCCACAATGCAGGAGAGGGCACGAAAACACCCAAATGGCGTGCTTCGAATAGCCGACGCCAAGCGGCTGGTACGCGGCCTGCTGTTGGCACTGGCATTTTTACATGACGAGGCAGGCGTAGTGCATACCGATCTCAAGACGGATAATCTCATGCTGACGATTGAAGACGGTGGAATGCTCAACGACTTTGTGCGCCAGGAAGAAACAAGCCCAAGTTTGTGTCGTGAAAGTCCGGATGGGGGTCTTATATATCAAAGTAGAGCCTTTCGGCCGCCTGATGCTGGGATGGGCGCGGGCACGCCAATGCTGTGTGATTTTGGCGATGCAAGAATTGGGCTTGTACAGCAACCATGTCGTCACGTACAGCCTGTCGTGTTTCGGGCACCAGAAGTGTTATTTGCCATGGAGTGGGGGAAAGGGGCAGATCTGTGGAACGTAAGCGGACTGGTGAGTTGCTGCAATCTTGAGTTTGTAAATATTTGTTTGCCGTGGCTAACAATGAGCATTTACTCATCTTACTGTGTGACTCTAGGTCTGGGAGCTTGTACAAGGAGAGCGCCTGTTTCAAGACGTCGTTGATATCAGTGGTGGTGGCCACAATGCCTTTCGCCATTTGGCACGGATGGTAGCTCTGCTTGGAAATCCACCAGAGTCGTTTCTGCATCGCAGTATGGCAACAGCACAGTGTTTTGATACTGACGGTTAGTATTGAACCCAAGCCTAAGCAATGTCCCAAAACAAGAAGAGAAGAAGCCAAAAAAAACAAAACAAGGCAAAAGAAAAGCAGATGTAGGCCAAAAGAAGAGAAGAGGAAGAGAGAAAGTGGAAGAAAGACAAAAAAAGAATAATCATCCGCACGCAGAGACCAGAAACTGACTACTGACACACAAACCCTGCTCTCCGATTTCATGCTAGGCTCTTGGATCGCTCAAAATGAAGCCGAAGTGCCTCCCGTTAATCTGCAAAACCTAGAGTGCAGATATGGCTCCGCTTCCACTGAGCGAAATGACTTCCTCGACTTCATTCGTGCTACGTTGCAATGGCTTCCAGAGAATCGTCAGCCTGCCCAGGAGCTACTCGGACATCCATGGCTCTTGGCCACACAATAGACGAAACCTGCATAGAGCTCATGGTATCCTTCTTCACCTCATTGAACCCAAAAATGCTGGTAGCCGATGGCTGGTGTGCTTGGAGAATAACGCTTAGAAAGTAGCAGCAGTAGTAGCCCCGCGACCTCGGCCACGACCCCGCCCTCTCCTACCACCTCGGCTTCCCCGCCCACCCCTGCCCTGGCCACGGCTTTTGCGTCCTTGTGGTGAAGGCTTTGCAGCTGGTGGCGAGGAAAAGTCCATCTCAACCATCATAAGTGCAGGGTCTATAGGAGTAGGGGCTTGAAGCAAGCCTTGGCTTCCCTCGTCCGTCATTTCGTGGTCCTCTTTCTCACTGCTGTCTTCACCAAGACGTGTGCGCTTGGACCGGCCACTAGCCCCAAGTTGCGAGCCGCCACGGCGCTTGCGAGAGTTTCCCCAAGGGACCCTAGGTGCTTTGGCTGCGCGCGTCTTCATGGGCTTTTCCTGCTGGTTTTGTTGGTCTTGTTGTTGTTGCTGGGCCTCTTTGAGCTGTGTGCTTAGTCTAGGTTTGCGAGGTGGCTTGACGGTACTGGCCTGTGGGAACATAACCTCTTCCCATTCCTGCCATTCCACGCCGTAGTTTTGCACCGGCCGTCCTTTTCGAATCTCCTTGACGAACTGGACCATCCAATCATCATCTTCAAGTTCAAGAAACTTGAGCACCATCGGAGATAAGCCTGGCTTGGACTTGTGAGGCTTGGGCAGATCCAAGCGAGTAGTTTTGGAAAAAGCAGAGGAAGAAGCAGGAGCAGACGAAAGCCCGGCGGCAGGTACGGGGAAGGCCTCTTCTACAAAGGCCAATGGCGTGGCAGCAAGAGGGAGAGGTGACAAAGAAAGTGGAGTATGGCTTTCAAAAGGAACAGGCGTAGCCTGTCCCGAGGAAGCGGGAGTTGACGAGGCGTTAGTACCGCGGTTGGCACCACGAGCCCAGTATCTATTTCCCCTAGCACGTTGCTCACGGCGGCGCTCAACTACGTCCTGCTGCGCTTCGCGATGTAGAGCATGGCCGTTATCTTCTTCAAGCTTGACGAACGACAGTGGCGTGCCGAGGCGTGGGAAGTCCTGGCTCCTGTCCAGACGTAGCCCATGATCTTCGAACGACGACTCCATAGCGCGTTCCGTGTTGATCTCGAGTTTCGTGCGGCGAGGATCGGCTTTTGGCTGATTGGCAGCAAATGCGACAGGGCCTTCCCACGATGAAAGCCCGGCTATGGTCTGAGTGGCGCTACGAATAGTGGCGTCGCCCTCAGTCATGGCCATGTATGGGTTTTCGGGAGCATGGAAGATTGATTCATCAGGCTATATGTTGGTAGAATTGTTAGAATAAAGCATTTTAGTAGGGGGTTGTTAGCTCCAGAAATCCTACCTCCGAGTTTGTTTCGTCTTTGGGGGGTTGACTGGCCCAAGCTTCCCGCTTAAGCGCCAAAAGGTCGATCTCCAGATCGTGGATCTCAGACAGCTCCTTGCCATTGCTGAAGGCCATCTCACCCCCTGCAATCTTGCTTCCCTCGAAGCAAGAAAGAGCAAGAATAGATACTAGAGCAGTAAAATGTCAGTGCCGTTGTTTCATTTCCATTATGCACGCCCAACTTCTTACCATTATCCGCGCTTTCTTCCTCTTCTTGATGAGCCTCAGTCTCAGCTACCCTCATTTCTGCAGCCACGCGTGACCGGGCTGCGTTTTCTACTGCCTTCTGCGCTAGAGTGCGGGTCATATTGCGGGTCTTGTTGCGTGCTAGTTGGTTCATGACTTCTGGTGTCTCTTTTCGCGTGGACGGTGCTACCTGGTCCTTTTTGCTGTTTCCCGTCACCGCATAGAAAGCTTGGACCGACGGATCAGAGATCTTGGAACGGCGGAGAGCTCCATTTGTAGGTGTCTGGCCACTGGCTATAGAGGGTGAAGGAGACGGGGATGCTGTAGCAGCCAAAGACGCAGCTGGAGAGCCACAAGCCCGGACTGTATTAGTTGCATGCATACGACTGCGAGCGCCGCTGCGTACTTTGCGAGCACATGGAGCTGATGAAGTGCGTGGAGGTGTCGTGGAAGGGGATGAGTCAGCCGTAGGTGGCGGGGGAAACATGACAGGTACAAACGAGAATTGACTGTCGGACCCAGAACAGCCAGAGGACGTGGTGTGCTGCGAGTCCAGGGCTGGATATATGGTTGGAGCTGCTTGCAATCCCCCATTTCGATGCTCTTGCATAAGCCCAAGATTTGAGGCTGCGGGCTCTGGCCCTGGCCCAAAATCCGACCGGGGAGACTGGTAGCTGGTGTGGGCTAGATTCGGGTCACCGTTCCAAAGAAAATGGGATTGAAAGGTGGTTTCCTCCGAGGCTTGATGGTTAGCCTGTTTTTGTTAGATGAAAATTCTCATTTAAGCATTTGAATCAGGATAGGAAGAGACTCTTACCGTGCCCGAAAATACACCAGAGTCTGTCAATACTTCACCCATGTCCGTGGCCGCAACTGCCATTTTCGCTGGCATACCACCTACGAGGGCAGCGTGGCGTTCCGGGCCAAAAGTTGGCTCGTGCATCATCCCGCGACTAGAAGAGCTTTCCTCGAGCCCCTGCATGCTGTCGTTAAAGGCAATGACAGCCTCTAGGCTGACATACTCGGACCGGATCCCCAGGCCAAACCCCGGGGCATTTGGAGCGGGCAGTAAAGGAGCGAAAGATGGCAGGGGCTCTGCTGATGGAGCTGTGGGATTAGTAGCAGCTTTTGATAAGTTAGCTCTCTGCAGTAAATGGCAAAATAGCCTGGTTGGATAAGGGGACCGAGTTACATACCATGGCTACCTTCCAAGTCCACTAGTGCCAGGAGGCTTGGATCAATCGGCAGGTCTTCCAGATCACTGCCCTCCAGCGATCCAATAGTTCTAGACTGCTCGCTCACCAGAGGGGCAGCTAGGAATTCTTCTTCAAAAGCTGAGTCATAATTGAGGCCGTTCTGTGTGCTGAGTACATTGGCAAATGCGTCGTCAAAGGAAGGGGCAGGCGGAGATGAAAGAGGCGAAAAGGAAGAAACACGCGCAAATGACATGTTAGAAAATCAGATGCTAGAACCGAAGCAAAATAGAATTGAGATGATTATGGGACTGCTTTTTTTTCGTTTCCTTTTTTTTCTTCCCTTTTTTTCGGCGTATAAGAGAAGGGCGACGATATGAAACCAAGTAAGCCTGGACACTCAACTGGCACAAATGAGGGACAAAACTAGGCTGAAAGACTATGATGAAAGCAAAATGCAGGTTACAATGACTGTGCTCGACTAAATAACGGATATGATGAGATGAGGGCAACAGACGCTGCTGCTTTGAGGGAGACGGGCCAGATGGCGGGGTGGTGATGGTGATGGTGGCGGCAACGATGATGGTGAAGAAGTACAAAAAGAAGGGGACGAAAGCAGCCCCGCTTCGCCCCTGAGAAGCAATGCATATATCCATTCTCCGGCTATGAGTAAACCTAGGGCTTCGTATCAGCAGCGAGGTTGTCGCCCAGCCATCAACAGCACCACTTGATGGTTGCCGTCACGTGTGGATTAATACTTATGGTCCCGGCATTTCCCTACTCTCTGGCTTGCTTGTCTAGACATGTAGGAACAAAACATCGGATGAAAAAGCTACTGCAGGCTGGTGGGGGTCCTATTTTATCACATCTCCCAAGCAAGTTATCTACACTTCGATGTACTTTCGGTGCCCTAAAGGAGCCACGGAATGTTTTGTGGAGCTTATGTGGGGACTTATGACTGGAAGCGAGAGATGTTGTCTAAAGTGGGTCCTAAAGCTTGATTTTTTCGCGTTTTAAAGCTGTGGGACAGACAAAGTGGAGCCAGAGTGGGGTAGGTGTAGGACAAAGTCAAGTGTGCAGGGACCGCCCTAGATGTGAGTAAGAGTCACGTGATAGGATCTTCCTTTTTTCCATTTTCTTGGTCTACTTTGGAGCGATCTTTTGTAACCCTTATCGTTACTAGAATAGCGAGCTCCTAAACAGTGGCCATAATTCTGCTCTGTTCATTCTTTATATCCGCCTGTCTTTGCACATATAGTTCTCTTCTCCCAGATTCGCGTGTCCGCGGACGAAGACCTGGAAGCGTTGTTGCCTTGTAGGTGGTCCTCTCTTGGCGGCTTCGCTGGCCCTAGGAATGTCACAAAAAGTTGGCCATGCTGAGATTTTGGTTGCAATATTTCCGCATGTTGGTAGGTACTCATAATCCGGAAACATGGCGTGTATGGCCCTTTACTATCACTTAGCAGGACCTTTTGTGCCTATGCCGGTGTGTCGCTACATTAGACCCTTGGGTTCTGGGGGCTGTGAAGATAGGAGGTTTGTGTCGGGCGAGGTCGCTGTCATTGGCGAGGTGAGGCTTACCTTGATCCAGGGGCCATGATGAGCCGTGAAAATTCACTAGAGTATGTGTTTGAAGAGGAATCTAGAGATCGTTAGTCTCTGTGGCTGGCTTAGGCATCAACATAGCTATGTCGTCTGTTTTATTGGGCTAGGTTATTCACACAAGCGATGAGATTTTGTGATGGCCTTTTTTTGAAGCATAGGCTTTTCCAGCCTGGGCTGTATCATACTACCAGTGCAGTATACAAGCTGAGTACGCGTGCGAAACTCCGAGCATTTAGGACGAAGCGATGATAGTGATTGTGATGGCAGCAAAAGCGACGAGGTAGAGATAGACAGCTATAGTGATGAGACTGCGAATTGTAGATAACCACGCTGATATTCGCCAAAACCAGCCCCAAAGCAAATTCTGGATTATGACCTACGCTGCTGTTATCACCGCCAAGAAATTGAAGTCTGCGTTGAGTAAGCTCTGTAGGCCTGGTTTTTCCAGAGCATGAATCAAGATAACAAGCTATTTGCACTATGTACCGTGGCCTCCATTTCTCTTTATCCCTCTTTGGATCATAGACACAACTATTCCTGCAACTTGGCAACTCAAGCCTTCCAGCGCAGAAGTGTGAAAGAAGCTGCAGGGAACTCGAACTTCTCTTGTGTCCACTTAATCTTGCTTTCTGAAACCTCAACATCTCGAGTTTTGACCCCGAGTCCTGGCTTGGCCAGAACATGATGAACCGCGACTTCCACATCCTTCTCAATGCCCGACAGAGCCACGCTCAATGCTTTGGTCTCATGGATGTTTACTACGGCCAAGTTCATTGTGCCATCGTCGTTTTTGGCCGCGCTGACATCTAGCCACGGCATGTCCATAGTAGTCTGTATCCATGCAGGCTCAGTCGGCCCATCGTACGCACCACAACGCAGATTTACGGCAACCGTGTTGCCTCGCATGTATTTACTGAAAAGTAAGAGGGGCCACCAACTGGGCTGCTTGTCTAAGCCGGTGGGTGTGGTCATCAATGGCGAGATGACATTGACGCTCTGTGCAATATTGGCCATGCCAATGTGGCGCGCCTGCCGAATGAAGACGTTTAACCAAACTGCCACAGCAAGCGCGTCTGAAAGCGTGTATGCCTCTTCACCGCCCTGCTCGCCTGGCGCCCGTACAGGGTCCCAGACATTCCATTCGTCGAAGCAAATGGTAGCTCGCGGCACTGTCGGAGGCACGTTATTCTCGATGCGCGCTAGATCAATCAGCGCCGCCGTGATTTGGATGGCACGCTCAGCAGATAGCGGAGCCGTCACGTTGGGCAAGTGTTGGGCCGAGGCTGTGTAGATGTGGATGCTGTGCATGTCGACAAGGGCCTTCCCCTGGTTGCCAGCAAGAGCATGTGGCTCCCACTTAATGCATTGTTTGAGCACGTGCGTGTCCCACGACGACAAGCCTGTCTCGCCACACAGGATCAGCTTCAAGGATGGGTCCAGCAGCTTGAGAGCCTTGGCCCACTGCCAAGCTTGATGGGCGTATTGCTCTTTGGTCATCTGCGAGATCTGCCACGGGCCCCACATTTCATTTCCAAGAGCCCAGTACTTGACATTCCATGGCTTATCGCGGCCGTTTTTGCGACGAAGATTGGCGTAGTACGTGTCGCCATCAGAGTTGCAGTACTCGACCCAGGCAAGGGCTGTTGAAGCGATGGTTAGTGTGAGAAAAAGGGGGAGATAGAGAGGGAAAGCGCATTCATACAAGACACGCCCGGCGGCTAGGAGACTTACCTTCGTCCAGCGTGCCAGTGCCAAAGTTCAAAGCAAAGTACGGCTCAGTGCCTACAATCTCACACCACTTGAGGAACTCATCGGTGCCAAACTCATTGGTCTCTGTACCGAGCCAAGCTAACTCGGGCCTTGAATGCAAGAAGGACGGCAACATTGTTAGTTTGAGGAGGACTTTGCACTGCGAGAAAACACATATAACTCACCTCTTGGGTCTCTTTTCCTTAGGGCCCACACCATCAAGCCAATGGTATGTGGCAACAAAGTTGCCTCCAGGATATCTCACAACTGGCACGTTGAGCTCTTTCATAGCTTCAATAACATCCTTGCGGAAGCCATTTTCATCGGACAGCGGGTTCCCCGGGTCGTAAATGCCGCCGTAAATGCAGCGGCCCATGTGCCTACAGAATGTCAGCAGCCTGCTCACCTAACAGGTGAATGAGTGTTGATGTAGCTCGAAACTTACTCGGTGAAGCCGCCATAGATATTGTCGTTTATTGTGGCTGTCACATGATCTGCGGAAATGGAAATGGTGGCTGGCTCATCGTCAGCGATGCGGGAAAAAGAGGCAGACATTATTGTTGCAAATATCGCCAGAGGATCAGCAAGACTTGCAATAGGAAAATACGATGGCACAAAACAAAGGAAGAACGGAAATAGAAGCTGGACACAGCAGAAAAGAAACAGGCGGACCTGAGATGCTGGCTGTCCTCAACTTTTTGTATAGACGAGGAGCACAGGTCAACTCGCCACTTGTCCCTTTACAGCCGCATGCACATGTTATCTGCAGTGCAGTGCAATCTTGAGCTGGCAGCCGCCTGCCCAGGCCAGTCCAGCCTCACGTCATGTGAGCATGCATGCATCTACGGATACTGGCCTCCTCCCTCGCTCCCTCCCTTTTGCGTCTCAGGGCCAGTAGCCGAAAAGGGAGAATGCCCAACTCCTCTTGTTCCTTTTGATTGTTCCGCCCTAAGAGCAAGGCGAAGTGCATTTATTAGAGCGCTTATAAGCCTCTAGCCTCGACGCCCCCTCCCCGATACTCCGCATTTTGAATGGTGCGTCTAAACATGCTGCCACAAAAGCTTGAAAGAAAATGGCAAGGGGCGTTTCTGCGCTAGGGTCCTGATCAGTGAAAAGGAGAAAGAAAAGGCAATGCAGACTAGATTTAGTACGAGGGAGAAAACAGCGGCACTCCTTCGCAAAGCCCTCGATATGATGGTGGCCTTTGATTGGTGCGGGTATTTGGCAGGCGGCCTGGCCTGTAAGTGGTTCTTTCCCTGCTATGCAAAGGTGGGGAGGGAAAGAACGAGAGAAAAAAAAAGCGGTCCTGGCGTCAGGATGGCTCTTACCCTCAGTTTTTCTCGACTTAAGCTTAAGACACGGATACTAACAGGCAGGTAGTCGAGTTGAGAGAACAGATGATCGTGCAACTGCGTTTTGACTTGACCCGTTTGCACCTTCCCCGGTTTTTCTTTTGCCGTTCCTATTTGATATATATTTTTCTCTCTCACGTGATGGCAGGTCCGCGAGCGCCTGCTTAGCTGAGCGGCTACGACGTAGATGGGACGATGACGATGAGTAGGTATGGGCTTGCTACGGATTGTCAGATGCGATGTCGGAAAAGCCCAGCGTTATTGTCGATACCGTGCACATTCGCGATGACGCTGGATGAAGAGTAAAGAGCAGCGACTGGATGACTGCGCTATAGCCTGGCTTGAATCCACTATTAATCAGCTACAGGACCCCCCTGCCTTTGATGATGTGTGGTATTTATTTTAGTGAAAAGTAAATGCAACTACCCCGACTTCTGGGACGGTTGAATATGCGAGAAATGCCATTGCGAGGAAGTTGCAGGCGGTCGAGTTTTAAGCGACACTGGCTCCTGCCTTTTACATATACGTGTTTTTTTATGTATATGGTTCTTGTCCTCTCCAGATGCGCGCAAGTCAAGACTGAGAACAGCTCGACTGAGCGAGCCATGGACGAAAGAGACTTCATTTTGCAAATGGCAACAAACGATAAAATAAGCTAAACTCGCAAATAAACGGCAGGTAACGCACGGCGAACACGGTCGCCCCCTGTCTCACTATTATCCGCGGCCACAAAAGCCTTACCCATATATTCGTCTTTTTGTCTTCTCCCCCGCGAAAACGAACAAAAGGAGACAGGCTAGCTAAGATGAAATAGAGGCATGAAATTGGACGGACAATTGTCCTCACCTCGCGAGAGGACAGGGGGCATCTAGTCCCCAGAAAAGTTGGGGAACCCTTGCTGTTAGCCCCATGTTTCTGATGCTCCTCCACTGGCCAACGCGCCCTTTCCCTCCCTCCTACCTGTTTTGGCTCCAGGCCTGTCTTCCCCGGATTTTGCGTGTGGAGCAGGGTTCCCATCCTCTTTCTCTCCTCTCCTTTCTCCACACCACTTAGGATCGTATCATGCGGGAGTACCACAACGAGAAAAACAGCCGCTAGAGTGGGTACAGCCAGCCCCAGCAATGGCGAGGAAAACGGCCTGGAAGAAGCAACGAAGGAGCAGGGGTAGGGTAGGGCAATAGAAAGGTAGCTAGCTAACTGGCTGTTGTCTCTTCCGTTCCCTCTACTTTCGCTGGCCAAACTTTGGCTCGTTCTCTCTCCCCTTTCTTTTCTTTTTGTGCTGAGCAGTTGGTTTGGCTGATTCTGCCCCCTCCTATCTACGCCCACCAACCACGCGCATCCACTTCCGCCTTGTCGCTTCTATCCTACCTGGCGCCTTTTCCCTTGCGTTACTAGTTCTAGGGTCCGTACATCTGACGTATGCCCTAGCTGTATTACATTCGACTTGACGTGACTTGACTTACACTTGCGCTGAGCCGACAGGCCAACGGACATGGGTGTCGACTTGAAGTAGCTAATTAATAACACATCGCGCTTGCCCTCCGAGACAAACATATATAACGGCACTGTTCCGATCTCATCTTCCCCGTCTTTCTTTTTTTCTCTTCTATTCCAGAGTCAATCATCTGTTCTAGGCCCATTCTTAGAGCAATTTCTTGGTCACACATACTGTCCTCCGATCTGCTTTCTTGTATATTCTACTTACAAGCAAGCTTGTGATCCCTCGGTGTTGATCACTTGCCTTTAGGCCTGTTTTTGTCTTCATTCTTGCCTTCTTTTCTTCCCTATTCATACCACCTTCCTCGGGCTCTGCTTGGTATTTGGTTCCCAGGTCAGCAAGACTGCGCTTTGCCCCCTGTTTATAACAAGCCTTCATCATGGCACTCCCACCCAAGTGGTACCAGGTAAGCCTCATCGCAACCCCAAGTCTTCCTCCTTCCCCCAGACAATTGCTTTGGCTAACGCCCACCCCCTCCTCCACCCCTACCCCACCATAGTTCCTTGTGAGCGTGTTCGCCTCTCTAGGTTCGTTCCTGTACGGATACGACCTTGGTGTCATCGCCGGCGCAATCGCCTCAGAGTCGTTCAAGACCCGCTTCGGCACCGACCCTGATGAGATCGGTGCTGTGGTTTCAGTGTTTACAGGTGGCGCCTTTATAGGTGCCATGTTCGCTGGATACACTGGGGATAGTCTAGGACGTAAGATAACCATTCTGCTTGGAGCTCTGGTGTTCTGTCTTGGCGGTGCGCTGCAAACCGCAGCCACCGACATCAACTATTTGTATTCTGGCCGAGTGCTAGCTGGTGTTGGGTAGGTTTTATTATGCCCCCTTAAATATTAAGCCATGACATCTGGCGCTAACCCTTTTCCCCTTTACAGCGTCGGTTTCTTAACTATGATCATTCCCTTGTACCAGGCCGAGCTCTGCCACCCTGATATAAGAGGCCGTGTGACGGCCCTGCAACAGTTCATGCTGGGTGTGGGCTCGCTTGTAGCAGCATGGACCTCCTACGGTAAGAATAATTTTGTTATTTCCGTCCTCTATGGCCTTGCCCATTATTTTATCGTGCTAACTGGCTGGTGATAGGTACCTTCACTGGCTATTCTCCCACTGATGACCGGCAATGGCGGGTCAGTCTTGCTCTTCAAATTGTCCCTGCTGCCATCTTGGCCATGCTCATCCTGCTATTCCCCGAGTCCCCCCGGTGGCTCCTGGGCAAAGACCGTGACGAAGAGGGTTTGCAGACTCTCGCTCGTTTGCATTCACAGGGCGACACATCGGACGAATGGGTGCAGACCGAGTATCAGAAGATCCGGGAGTCGATTGCTCACGATCGGGCACACTCGGCCCAGTCTCTGACCGAGCTGTTTACGGACCCATCATGCAGACGGCGGCTGTTTTTGGCTTGTGCCATTCAAGCTAGTGTGCAGATGACGGGTGTGTCGGCAATCCAGTACTTTTCGGTAAACATCTATGCTAAAATCGGGATTGATGGTGATGATACCCTCAAGTACCAGGCCATCTCGTCCATAATTGCCCTGATAGCCCAGTTCCTATGCCTTTTGTTTATCGACAGAACCGGCCGACGCTGGCCACTGATCATAGGCAACCTGGGCAACTGTGTGACCTTTATCATTGCAACCATTCTTCTGGCCGAATTCCCCCCAGGCAGTTCCTCTGGTGGCGGCGCAGCAGGCTGGGGCTTCATTGTCACTACATGGGTGTTCAACTTTTCCTTCAGTTCGACATGCGGCCCGCTGTCTTGGATCATCCCGGCCGAAATTTTTGACACCAAGACGCGCGCCAAGGGAGTTGCTATCGCGGCCATGATCAGCTTTGGTTTCAACACCATGATAGGACAAACAACGAGTGTGGCATTGGATGACAACACGGGTATTGGCTGGAAATGGTACATCCTGTTCATTGTGTGCAACTTCACCAACGCCATCTTCTTCTGGGCTGTGCTACCTGAGACAGTTGGTAGACCCCTCGAGGAGATGAGATATTTGTTTACCGAAGCTCCATGGTTTGTACCAGGAATGGATAGCAAGAAGTTCCGACTGGAACAGCGAGAGATTCAGGACCCCGAAAAGAAGGAGGTCGAAGTATCACATCACAGCATTTGAGATGAGGATCAAGATAGAGAGAGATCTGCCGGGTATGAAACCTGGGATTCGGGGGTTGAGATGTGTGCCAACGCTGGAGCAGGCTCAGCTATAGAGGAACATAAGCGTCGATAGCGACTGATATAGTTGGCAGCGATAGTATCCGTAGACATTAGGTCGTCGGTAGCTGCAATTCTCATGACGGCTGGACAATAGTAGAGGTGCATAATAATAATAATGGCAATAGTAGCATCTTGTGTGAAATCAGGACTCTTGTTGAGGCCACGTGACGTCCATAATTGAAAGCCTCTGTGTTAGAAAGTTGCTTGTGGTTGAGTGAAAATTACAACAAAAGAAACATGATTATAAGCAACTGCGCATCGTGAAAGACCGCCTTAAAATGGCATGCTCTTCCTTCTACCACTGTTGCTCGAGCACGCATGTTTCTTGCCGCAGTGGATCAGCGGGAAGGAGTCCGGAAAACAAAGTGCATCTCCATATCTTCGAAGTAAACGTGAGAAAGGACGAGCCAAGACAGAATCCTACTATACCTTTCACGGCCTAAAAGTCTTGGCCTTTCTACGAAATGAACCACACGTTTCTGTGCAACCCACCCATACTTGTCTATCTTTGTCCATCTTG
Source organism: Ceratocystis harringtonii (assembly GCA_002018265.1). Classification (NCBI taxonomy): domain Eukaryota; kingdom Fungi; phylum Ascomycota; class Sordariomycetes; order Microascales; family Ceratocystidaceae; genus Ceratocystis; species Ceratocystis harringtonii. The sequence continues at coordinate 7,662 of MKGM01000177.1, read as the reverse complement.
TGCCAATGGCGATATTGAGCTCATGTTTGAAGGAGATTGGGACAGTGCTGAAATTGCACCTATATACCGGCATAGTGGTATCACCATCTTGGAAACAACTGTCGTTTTCTACTGTCCCACTTACGAGTGGATTCTTAGTGTAGGGGCCTCAGCCTCTGCTTCCTCTCCTGGGAACCTGGAGTCACCCTTTCACAAGACAAGCGACGCGGATGTACGCAAGTTCCGAAAGGCTGACAATAACTATTGAGATGTGGAGACAGTACAGTCTATGCGTCTAGACACGGTGTGAAAAGCCACTGGACGCTGCAAGGTTGTCATCGACTCGAAAATTCTACTGGGTGGTGCTGCGGCGACGATGGCTTCTTGAGAGAAAACGAATCGGTTGAGAGATACGCCTAAATGAAGTGGCATCTTAATGAACCATGCTGAAATAGACGCCACACAGCATGTTATGTTCCACTTTCTGGCCAGCTGGCTCTAGCCGAGCAGAGAATCCGACGTTCGACCGCGACTTAGTCTCGATGATTGTTAATGGCTGGAGCGGTAAGAGCAAAAGAGCCCTTTGGCGAAGCGGTCGCTAATAAGCTTTGCTCCCAGCAGAAGCATTTCGTTGCTGTAGAGCCAAAAACTTCCCCGTTGGAAATTGACGAGATTTGTCGCATTCTGTCGCAAGATTGGAAGGCAGATCGGAAAGCCTGGCACTGGACAAGCCAGCTGGTAGGGTCTACTGGCTTCCAGGGCACTGCGAAGTCCCAGAGAACCAGACAGACAGTAGACCAGCTGGTCAAGGAGGGCTGCAAGAGTGCGGATCTGCTGGTTTCCGAACGGGATATGTCATTGGCGGTGGCCAGACGCTGAAAAAACGACGCATTCAGGGCTGATTTCAAGAACTGAATGCAAGATAACTACCCAAACACCGATCACCTTGGTGGGAAGCTGGCACTTCCGAAACCCTACAAGGTAAACTGGATGAAAGGACTAAATCGAGGCTCCGTCGCTAGAGTCCTAGCAACGCGCTCCAGACACGGCAACTTCGAGGCGTACCGCTCTAGTTTCGAACATCGAGACGCCGAGACAGAGTGCCGAATGCCGAACTGAGGGAATTCGAAGGTTTTCAGCCACCCTTGAGAATGCTTGGGAAACACGATGAGACTGGCTGGGGGGGTTGTGAAGAAGCTTCTCAGGGAACACAGGTCGTACAACTACCTAGCAAGCAAATTGGACCCTGAATGGAGGGCGTGTTAGGTAGACACACAACAGGGGACCGCTGGCATGGAGAGAAGGGGGGTGTTCAGGTTTTGTTTTTTGGGGTAGCTACCCGGGGGCATGCACGGGTTCGTTTGTATCTCCAACTTCTTGGTTGTTTGGCCTCTGCTGTGTTTTCTATTTCTATTTTTGCTCTATTTTTCTTTTGCTTCTGACGACTTGAGGATGAAGACGAGTCACAAGCTTGATTGGGAGGATACGTGCTTCTCTCGCCCGAAGCCGATGGTCAGCCTCGCGGAGGGTTAATTCTGTCCGGTAACCAATTTGGCGTCGTTCGATCTTAGTGATTCCAGCAGACGTTAAATATATTCAAATCAAATCAAAATAAACCTGAACACATGCAAAGATTCCCGCAGGGATCATAGAAAGACAAGTGTGACGTTGCACAAAGAAGTGGCTGCATGAAGGTACAACATGATGGAGACATGGTGCATTTACGTTTTTACCAGCGCTAGGGACGTGAGGCCGTCTGTATACAATAGACGTGTGGCCTGTCTAAAGCTACATGATGGTTTTCTTGCAGCCAACTTGGCTTGGCTGGCCTTATTTCCGCCTTTGCTACCTCTGATATGTTTATAACTTTGGCGATCTTCGTCGATACTGTTGTCCATCTAGTTTTACAGCTGACCCGCCCATCTTCAAAGACTAACTCCCATGAACCCTTGATTCTGCCACTTTTCGTTCTGAGAACTCAACCGTGTAACTTCTTTCTCATTGAACAGAATGATTGTGATTTTCCAGACGCTGTAAGTCGTGTTAAGCAGCCTCCTTAATTACAGCGGCACATTTCCTGCGGCATGGTCATGTTGCATGTTTTAGGCCTTCCTGAAATTAAAAAGGCTAAGACATAGTCCTGAATTTCATGATACATGTGGGCAAGATGTATGGCTTGTTGTCGTCAGACGTGCCAAGGCTAATGTTACTATTCACCACAGTGGACCATCAAGCCAGGCACATTCAACTGTAATGTGATGTAGTGCATGTCTTGCGCATTGCGCATTGCAGTTTGTATTTTACTCTTATTTTGTGGAATCAAACTAGCTAGTTACCTAAGCGTCTTTCACATTAATGATACGCTTATCCCGTCGGATTCTACATCATAAATACCATTGACACAGATGGTCGCCCTAACCAGCCTCTAACGTTTGATATCCATTAATTCACTGGCTCTAAATATGTTTCTTCCACCAGGGCCTCCATGCAAATCATTGCTGCCTGTATTCATGCTGTTTTTGAGGACAATAACTTGCTCTTTGATATTCGATAGACATATTGAAATCAAAACATAGGTCGGTCATGAGACTACTATTTGAGCTAGTGGTCTTTTCTAACCAAGCGGAAAACTTCTGGTCCAGCGCATGATCGTTAGCACCACACAATGTCAACTAGGGGATGTTCCATGTCGCTCAAAAAAGGAATCCGCTATGTTCGACAGGCGGAAAAGAAACAGACAGACGGCGCCACATAACTTTGAGGTCGCCTAGAATCATGGCAAGATATTTATATGAATAGAAAGGCCGTAACCGTAACGAATCTCTCTACCCGATACAGTGAAGTATATCTAGTAGGCCTACTTCGTGTAGACCGGTTGAATTGATAACTGGGTTTTCCGACTGTTAAGTTAGAAGCCCTAGAAGATGTGGCGGATGTTATTTCTGAGGATGAAAGTGCCTTTCCTTTCCAGTTCTATGTAAAGGCTGTAGTTGCTTAGGCCTTTTCTGTGCCCAGAGGCCGTGAGTCTGGCTTGGCTCCCTTCTAGGCAAGACACCTGGAGAACCCATTGACACAAATCGGGGGCCAATTGCATAGGAATTACTGAAGCTTAGCAAGTTCTCGATCTCATTTAAGCCATAAACTAGGAGGCCACACAGCCTGGAAAGATTTACGAAAAAAAGAAGAGTGGGAACAGAAGCTGCAATGGGAAATGTTACGTATGCTGTTAACTACAAGTCACTGGTAATATCCATCCCATAGATCGTATTAGGGGAGCCATGCGACATGGCAATATGCTCCTTGGATGCTTTGATAGAAGGAGATTAGTTAAAATCTATGAAGAGATCAAGAATGAAGGTAGGAGGATGACTAGAGTGATTGTGTAAGCCAAACATATTTCTGATGGAGAATGTGAGCTTTTTACGGTAGAGAAGAGTATGAGATAACCTTCTTATTAATGTGTGACATCACCAACCAGAGCCGACTGACACCTGCAGTTTATTTAGACTCAAGTCGAACAAAACCAAAAAATATACCTTAAAGGTTTGGGCCACAGTGACAACTACGACGGAAATGAGCCGATCGCGAGTGTGATAGCAAGTAGAATAGTTAGTTATATCTGGATCAAAAAGACGAGCAAAATAAAAGTTAGGACGTCCTAAAACTGAGAAAGGGTTCCAGCCATGTCAGCGATCGATGCCGACGGTTGCTCGTTAGGCGATATCGAGAGAACGACTCCCCTGTGTATTGGAGCCTGATTCGTTGTAAAGATATCGAAGGTAATGTTACACCATAATGCGTCATGTAACAACGAGGTCTACATTATCAATACACAGTGTTGCTTCTAAACACCACTCTTTTGCGACCGTTTCAGTAAAGTTGTCACAAAGTTCAACTTCAATAGTCGATAGTTAAGATATCCTAGCATTGGAAACTCGTAACTCAGGGCTGGCATAACTTAAGGAACGCCCAGCAGGCCAAGAGAATGCGCATTATTTCCCTCGGAATATTGTTAATTACTTGGGCGTGTCTTTGCTATATCCGGCGTAAAGATACACATGATATGATGAAAACTGAAATCGATCATGTCATGAAGACGGGCTTGGTGGCCATAACGTCAGCGACAGTCGGTGAAGATTTTCTGACGTACGACGTAGAATTGCCGAACTGCATAACAGGTCTATATAGAACGTACCCAAAGGATATAATGCTGAAAAATGAATATGCAGCTTTAAGTTATGTAGTATTGCCACTAATATTATATGCACAAACCTAGGCTCTCTAGTCATATGTCAAGAAACTACCTATCCAGATGGTACAAGTAACGTGTAGTTTATGTTGTCCATGTTGCTAATCGTGTCAAAACGACGGTTGAATTCATAATGATTATAACTACACACAGCTGGTTACCAGAGTGCAGTCAACCAGGTAAGAAAGCCGACTTTGCATGAGTCCTAGTTCAAACAACTAGAGTCATGGTCTACAATTACTGACAACACCTCACAGGTCCGTGTGCGTGATGGCAATCTATGCGTTGCCTCTAGCATGATGGAACCGATTGAAGTGTGCCACATTGTTCCGTCATCGATAAATGGACAAAAGCTTGCTTCGTTCAAGGAGTTTTTTAGAGGTTTTTGCCCTGACTTGCATCCTCGGATCCAGGCGCTTTTCCCCGGCATACACACTGATATCGTGGAAAACATGATATGCCTGACACCAACACTGCATGCGTTTTGGGGAGCTGGGTTGTTTGCTCTGGAGCCGGTGTCAGCTTCATCGTCGTTGGTTACTGTTCGATTTTGGTGGATGCAGGACTTGCTCCGGCAGATCACGATGAACCTCGTTCATGCCTTTCCGGCCCCTCGCCAATTCTATCACGCTGGCAATGATTTACCAATTTTGACTGGTGACATTTTGGAGTTCAGATCGTCGGAAGGCATCCCACCCCCAGACTTTACTGTACTCAGGGTTCAGTTTATGATGCAGATCATGGGAGTACTATGCGGGGCTGCTGAGCCAGATGAGCAACAAGATGATGTAGAATATGGTGATATCGAACAGTGGCTTAGCGAAGACAAGTAATGCTGTGCATATCTACTATTGGTTTACGACATGATGATCAGGACCAAAGGTGGAACGGTAAGGTCTAGATCCCGAATCAAGTTCCTCGTTCAAGAAAAGAGTCATAGTTCCAGTGTCAATGATAAATGGCGTTGGCTTTGTTATTGGAATACAATACGTATGGACATTAAATATACCTCGCTTACACCAGGTACAGTGCTTGCGCTCTTAAGTTTAACTTCTTTTGGCACTTCTCTCACTCAGTCTGATACCCAGCCCTATCAGCCGCTCATTAGCTTTTCACAGTGGATATTATGCCGCACTCGATTTGATATCATATTTCCGACAAACTATCTATTTCGGTATAGTAACAATCGTCACAATCTCATATGCAAGCAGCAAAGGGAATCACGAGATATCTTCGTTGGACGAATCTTGCAAAATGTGCTATTTTGAAAGTGCTAATCAAGCCCCCGAGGCCTACACCGATTCTACTTTTGGCCACTACCTCGACGGAAAATATATCCACCACTGACGCTGGACTCATTGCCGCTAGCTTCGCTACTGAAGGTGCTCGAATTCTTCGCAACCTTTCAGCCGAGCTGCTTAGACGAGATAGCACAGCCTTATGATAGCTGCTATTTCTATATCTCGATGGCGGGAATGGTACAGCCAGTTTGAATCGTTCTGATAGCACCAAATGATTGCTGCATATTCATGCGGTCTATCGCTCTATTCACGAAGCAGTTCAACCCAGGTGCATCAATCTAGTGCACTCCAGTACACATGACATGACGACCGATGGTTTAACCAAACCTCTAAACAAGGCCAACCATACAGAATCCACTGCACGCCCAGGAATCCACGATTATGAGGTCCAAAAGGTCGTGCTGATTATTCAATGGAATACTAATCTGTTACGCATCGATGATGCTTTCGACCAATAGTTTGATAGTTGGCTTTGCATTGTTCACACAAGCAGGCTCGGAAGTACTTGTCCTCGACATTGCTTTCCTTTAATGTCTTGCCATGATTTAACTATTTACGACAAAAAGTCAACCATTTCGATGCCATTATGGTACCGATTATTGTGGTCTACAAAATTACCATGGAGTGGACGACCAGCTGGAATACCGCTTTATCCTCCACTGGATAGGACAGACCCTATTACGTAACGTGGGCTAGGGTTATGGCATATGGTTATGTTCTGCCCATGGATTTAGATGGAAAACTAATTAGTTTCGCATGATCCACAAACCTTTTGCAAAGGCTTCGAGTTATGGAAAACTGTTCTTACGCTACAACACGTATTATTCTGAAATCACTGATTGTTCAAAGTCCGTATATGCCGCACTTCACCAGCCTTGATTCCTTTTTTGTTGAAACAGACAGTGATGGGCCTTTAGCCACAGAGGAGTGGGTACAGGTTTTGCAGGTTGGACGCCACTCGTCATGGAAAGCACGCCACATAATAGATAGCAAACCTGTATGTAACGTTGAACGAATAAAGTGTTGACGACCAAGCTGTAAAGATAATAGCATGCACCACGTCCTTTTTCGGAGCACTTGTGCTTGGTAGGTTTAAAATGAACTAAGACGGCCAAGACTGCGCGTAGAAATTGAGGTACGAAGAGAAGAAATTAAAGAGTAGCTGAAAATGGGCTCTTTTGCCGGGTATAGAATGAATTGAAGTTTCTAATTCTTTGACAAAACGGTCGAGTTGCTGATCGAGCATGGTGTGAGCGATGAAGAGTTGAAATCTAACAGGTTGAAGGCATGAACGAAACGGGAGATATGCAGTGACTTGGGCTTAAGATAATTTTAAGTAATACTCGAATAAGGAGCGACAGAATGGTTGGTGGCCAAAGCTTATTTATAATTTGCAGAGAAGCAGGTTTGCAGATAGAACAATGATTTGGAGGTGGAAATACGTTGGACTTATCGTTGCAAACAGTGTTGTCATAAGTATGACCTTCCAAACCATCAAGTTAACGCAATGTTCTATCTATGAAGGGTACTAGTTTTTAAATATTGTTATTGCATGTTATGATGAAATGTCAGCTAGCTGGAGACAATTTGCAGTTAGACCATTGAAGCTTTACATGGATTCATCTCTACATTGTCACTTTTTACGTCTCAGTGCCTGTCGGTTGCTGGTAATGAAGGTATATGACACAAGCGAAGTGGTGTTGAAGCAATAACAACATTGCTATGATGTTATGAAGGAATAAAGAGGAATCATGTGAACAAGATCAAAAAGACTGAAATTGGTGCACCTCATTGGCGTTGTGCAAGCGATGGCTTACCCCTAAGCGAAAAATACCGTAGTGCCTTCGACAGCTTCCTCTTTCCCCTTGTGCCATCTTCTTCGTTCTGAGATACTTGAGCGACAGATATTGTAGGCATTACCTGTGCCTGCTTAGCCAGAGCTCGACCCTTTGTGGAGGATGATTTCTAAACATCCTCTTCCATTGTCAAGGATTCATACTCTGGCTGCAGAGCATCAACGTCACCGTCGTCTTCTTGCTGGTCCTCCTCATCTGGCTCAGAAGCCCCGCATAGAACTCCCATGATCTGCATTAAATACTGGACCCTGAGTACAGTAAAGTCTGGGGGTGGGAT
>MKGM01000176.1:0-48973 GCA_002018265.1 Ceratocystis harringtonii | reverse complement strand
AACTGCTGACCGCCCAGATGTTGCTGGAAGATGACATCAACCAGCAGCTTCCGTCCGGAACACGCCGTCGTATTGCTGCGAAATAACAGTAGGTAGACGTAAAATAGTACAATAACAATAACAATAGGGGCCTGGTTTCGTGTCCCTATTTTTCTTCCTTATTTCCTCCATCTCGAAGCCGGTAGGCGTTAAATAAATTTATATTCAAGCTCCATCTAGAGGCTCTTAGGCTCAAGGGCGGATGATAACGGTAGATCCCGGAACGGAGGAAACTGTAGGGAGAATTGACTGGCGTGGAAATAAGGTTGTCCTGCCTGTATATAATCCTTACGACCGACCGTGCCTCGTATTCGCCCCATTAACTTCACTTTACCGTGCACGCGTCGCGCGTTCCGCGTCGTTTGGTATCAACGCAAAATACTCAAGTTTGAGCTGTATTGTGCGGTCTACACAGTAGTCGTCCTGTATGGTATTCCGCATGTTTGGTTAATATCAAACTACATGATTTCGCATATTGCTCCCTCAACTCCTTAATGACGTAGCAATGAGGACTTGCATACATTAATGATGGCTTCTTTGAGCCAGCCACCAAACTCATAAACAACGGTTTTGAACGCCAACCACACTGATTTTTCACAGCCCGAACAAGGGGATAAGTGCTTAGATGGCCCTGTGCCCAATGGCAAAGAGCAAGGCCCTGTGAAAAAGCTCTTATGCCCTAGCCCCAGCCATCTGGATCAGGGATTGTCTAAGCTCGTCTTGCTAGGCTTTCAAGACAGTTGCTGCGGATAAGCTATTGGGGAAGATCAGGCCGCCTTGCTTTTGGTGTCGCTGTAGTGCTGGGACTCTGAGCACCATGACGGATGGCAGTACACCTCATGCAAGTCCTGCATGTCACAGCGAACCGCCCTGAAAAATAGACATGCTGGGGGCATCACACACCTTGACTGGCCTTGCACTAGCTGACTAGGCCATAGGGGCCATCGCGATGTATCGAGCCAAAGAGGTCTAGCAGGATAAGAAAGGTCTTTTTTGTCTTGAGGCTACGCTTGTCATGACAGGGGTATCTGGAGGTTGGGAGGGAATGGGGAGTTTCTTTGCGAGCTGACTGGTTTCGTGAAAAACTGATAAGCCACGGGAGCCCAATTAAATATCTATCAAGTTCTCAATTTTTTTTATATTTTTGTTCGTCTACGATTGACGTTTTCATAGACACTTTCTAACCTCACCGCCTTAGCGCTCTTGCTTCCACGTTTTCACCCCCCGCAAATCAAATTCAAAAGAGCGAAGAGTAGTTGCTTGTAGAAGCTAGACTTTTCTCAAGCGAATTTATCTTCACCAACTCGCCTTACTTTCGGTTATTTCCTCATCTTGCTGGCTTAGCCATAAGTATCCAGAGCCAGTACAACAGTAGAAGAAAAAAAGGAAGGAGCGCAAGACTTCAAAAGCTGAGATTTTCCCCGTTCCCCATTCCCCATTCGCTTTTCCTTCTTTTATTCCTTTATTTTCTTATTTACACCTCTTCATAACAAGCATCGTCACATCACGCCTTCATATTGTTACTTCTCTCTCTCTCTCTCTCTCTCTCAAGCCTTGTTCTTTTCACCTTCGAACCTACTGGCTTCTTTTGTATCATTGGAATTATCATTATTTTTCTTCTTTTATCCCAAATATTGATCGCCCTTTTTGCTCTTTGTATCGTTTACCGTTCTACTTTACTTCCTACAGCCTAAAACAACAACAACAACAAGCGAGCGATACCACCAAAGAATAATTGGAATCTCAGGGAAAAAAAATAAACACAACAATCACTCGCCCACACAACACGCAAAAAATGCCGTCGCTTGTGACAGGAATAGCGGTCTTGGCCACTAGCTTTTCGCTGGCAGCAGCCCAGACCTGGACTACCTGCAACCCCCTGAAAAGTAAGCTGTCTCACAAGAACTAGAGAGGGGCTTGACCGACTAACCATGTGCTTGCAGCAAACTGTCCCACTGACCCGGCTTTGGCAATGACCATTGATGTCGATTTCACCAAAGGAGCTGTCAATTCTTTCTACGCTGGCGGCACGCCTTCCTATGGTAAAGAAGGTGTGGAATTTTCTGTTGCCAAATCTGGAGATGCACCACAACTTAATTCGGCCTTTTACATCATGTTTGGTCGTGTGGAAGTGACCATGAAGGCAGCTCCTGGCACTGGTATCGTCAGCAGTGTTGTATTGCAGAGTGACGATCTTGACGAGATCGACTTCGAGTGGCTAGGCGGCCGCCCGGACGAAGTCCAACTCAACTACTTTGGCAAGGGAATAGTCAGTAGCTATAACCGAGGTACCGTTAGCTCCGTCCGGGACACGCAGAATTCCTGGCATACGTACACTATTGATTGGACTTCAGAGCGCATCATTTGGGCAGTAGACGGAACCCAGCTGCGGTCTTTGAAATACGAGGATGCTGAAACAGACCAGTATCCCCAGACGCCTATGCAAGTCAAGTTCGGCTCTTGGTCGGGTGGCGACCCTGGAAATGCCGCTGGTACCATTGCCTGGGCTGGTGGCAATACAGACTACTCAAACGGCCCATACACAATGATGGTCAAGTCCATTCTTGTTGCTGACTATAGTACTGGCACTGCATACAACTACACTGACAACTCGGGCTCTTGGAAGAGCATCAACGCCATTGGCGGACAGGTTAATGGCCGTCTCAATGATGCCGACAAGATTACGATAACTTCCACTGCTAGCTCTGAGGAGGCGGTCACTGCCACAATTCCCATTGGAATCGCTACTGATAGCAACACCCCGACCCACACCCAAACCGGTTGGCCGTGGGTTGCTGGTGCTAGTCCTACACGTGGAGCTATTCCTGCTGGCTGGTATATGACACCCGAGGGCAAGATTATGCGGGCATCAGCGGCAGCCCTTTTACGGGCACCAGCTCTTATGACCATACTAGGCCTTGGCTTCGGAGCTGTGACTGTGGCTGGTGGCTTTCTTTGAGGGGCCTACATTTGCCCTGTTTAGTTTTTGGCTTGTACTTTTATAAGGTTTCATTTCTTCCTGTCTCCTTGTTATTTTGTCTTTTTCTTTTCTTTTTTTTTGCTTCTGCATCTATTATGCGGATGAGCCTCATGACACTTTTACGATTATGAACGGGGCTAATGCTGCAACGACAACGCACAAGCGTTGTCTAGCTTGTGCCCGTCCTCTCTTGACTTTTTCTTCCTCTTCCCCTTGGCGTTTTTGGATTCTCACATGTTATATTGACTTAGATATTCTTCATGCCGGAAGGCTGTACTTATGCTTACCTGTACACATAACTGTTTCCAAAGACGTTTGCAGTATACTTACTACCCAGGTTTCTAGATGCATGAGTATCAAGTATTATCTGGTAAACAAATTGGGTATGTACTATACACATTACGACAGCCTATGTGTGGAGCAGTTGAAAATAGCATAATACAATATAAATTTCTAGCAAGCAAAAAAAAAAAAAAAAGGCACGCTTAGGGCCAACACAGAGCCAGACAATCAAAAGAAAACATTGCAATAGGATAAGAACATGACAGACAGACAAACAGATAAACAACAAGGAGATTCGTGAGAAGAAAACGAAGTTTAGGACATAGGTAGAAACAAGGAAGAAAGAAAACAACAAAAGAATAACAAAAGATGCGACAGGAGGAAACAGAAAGCCCGAAGGCACTAGGAGGGGAGGGGGAGGGAGCACGATGATGAATCGTTGTTTTTGTGCCTTCAACATGAGCAGAACGAGAACGGTAGCAATTTCAAGCTTTTTTTTTTGTTTTGTTTCGTGTTTTAGCTTTTCTTCTTTTCCTTTGCGCGGTGCGCGGCTCGTCTTTGTCTACGATAAGGAAGCAGAAGAAGATGGGCATGTCTGGAAGCAAAGGCAGCCAGCCAGGCAGCCCAGCCAACAAGCTCTCTTGATTCTTGCTCTAAAATTCCCAGTCCTCGTCACCAACCGACTTGATGGCCCAGTTAAACTTCTCGCGCAGTCTCTTGGAAAAGAACTTCTCAATAGGTACACCAAACTTCTTCGAGAAGACGACCGTTAAACGAGGGTCAATGTAGTTCTAGCAATAATAGAGATGTTAGCAACTTGGATATACACATACATATATATACATCCTCAAAACAAGAAAGAAAAAAAAAAGAAATCGTCACGCGGCTTCTTAGACTTACAATCTTAGATGTGCTTAAAGCAACCTCCTTGTTACCCTCGCGATCCTCCGCCTGCAGCTGCAGATTAGCAATCTGCGTGTCCAGCTTCTCAATGTTCGCCATGATCTTTTCAACCGTAGGCGATTTCCCTTCAGCTTCAATCTTCTTGGTCTGCTTCTCCTTCTTGAACTTGGCTGCCAGCTCATCAGCCGCCTGCAGACGCGTCTTAAGCTCCGACTGTGGCAGGGGCGATTCCTTCTCGGCCGCACGCTTCTCGTTATCCTTGGCGAACTTCTTGGTGATGTCATCACGCATCTTCTGCACCAACTGCACCTGGTGTTCGGCTACCCACTCATCTGAAAGATCCTCGTCACGCTTAAAGTAGGCAGCGCCCTTCTTCTTCTTTTGTGTCGCATCAATATCCAGTAGCATCATCTTCATGCGCCAGCGCTTGTACACCACCGCCTTAATCTTGTCGCTTAGCTTCTCCATCTGTGCTTCGTGACTCGCACCCACAGTGCGCTTGTGATTACACAGAATGGCAACTTGGCGGTTGCAATCGTTGTACAGCTTCACCTTCTCCTGAACCGGTCTGTTATCCACCTTGAGTTCGCGAAGGAGTTTGGCCATGGTAAACGAAGCATTGTAAGTACGGAACACCTTAGCTGTGAGGCCAGGCATGTAGCTAGACAGGTGCTTGTTGAGCTGGGTCGTATTGAGACGATCAAAGATGTCGTCTCCGGTTGTTTTGGGCGGTTTCTTGAACAGTTTCATGTTCTTGAAGACTTGGCGATCAACAGGCACCTCATCGTAGTAGCGAATGCTATCCTTACCCAAAAAGTCAAACACAACTGTACTTGGCTCCTTGAGGGTAATGTGTTCAAATTTGAGCGAACAGCAACCAACCGTCTCAGCCTCGTTCTCTGTATCCTTTTCGTTTCCAGCTCTGAGAGCCAGCTTGTCAATCAAGTACATGGCAGTGGCACGCTGACGGTCAGCCATGACCTTGGCCGAGAGATCCTTAGTATAATCGCGGCGAATACGGTCAATGTGCTTCTTGAGCTCGCGGGCCTTTTCAAACTTCTTGAAATCGCTCTGGCCCTTGATGGCACTGTTGGCATCAAGCATGACGTACTTGTAAGCACCATTGATGTTTTCTTGCCACATGGCAATCCAGGTAGCCTTGTTGTCATGCTGTACTGCCTTCCACTTGTGGCCGGCAGGCGGCTCGGGAACCTTGGCGTCCTTGCCAATGTTGATTGTGACCTGCTCAGGCATCACACGAAGCTTGACCTTGCCAGTCTTGGGGTGCTCGCCGCGGCCACGGAACAGCGATGGAGGTTCAACGCGGAAGTTTCCAACCTTTTCCTTGCGGCCATCCCATTTGCAGTACATGAAAGGGGCCTCCATTTTGTCCTTTTCAGCCTTCTCGGCCTTCTTTTCTTCGCTGCTGCGGGCTTTCCTCAGTTGGTTCTGGGCCTGGCTGTACTCGAAGATTTTGCGGAAGTCGAGCTTTTCAAATTCCTTGATAGCAACCTGCTTGCCGGTCTTATCCTTGGCTCCGCCAGTCTTTTCAAGAACGGCAGTGAAATCGCCAAAGAAATTCTTTTGGAAGACAGGGTTTTCGACATTTTGGGTGGAGTTGAGCATGGAGCCAAAGAAATAGGCGACTTCTTCGGCCTCAACAGATAAATCGACAGGCTTGCCGTCGTAAAGGAGCTTGACATTCTTCGGTAACGGAGTGTACTCGGGAGGGAAAAGCACGCCGTTGTGTTCCAAGGTGGTCCACTTGATGCTGTCGTCAGCCTTGTCAGTAGCAGCCCACCAGGCGTACTCTTCTTCCTCTTCCTCTTCGTCCTCGACATCTTCCTCTTTCTTGGGCTTCCCGTTGGCTTTATCTTTGGCAGGAGCAGACTTTTTGGCAGAGCTAGTCGCGGCAGACTTCTTGGTTGCGCCCGAAGATTGCCGTCTACCCTTGAGGGGCTCATCATCGCCGGATTCAGACTTGGTCTTTTTAGCAGCAGGTTTTCTGGGCTTCGATTTAGAGAGCGGGGCATCGTCATCAGATTCTTCCTTTTTGATGGCCTTGGTGCTGGGTTTGCCTTTGGCCTTGGACGAAGACTTCTTCTTAGCAAGAGGCGTGTCGTCGGAATCAGAGTCGACGACGGCTGATTTTCTTTGACGTTTGGCCTGCAGCTGGAGCATTAGTTAGATGTTTATAATTGGGTGTGGTGTACTGATGGTGTAGTGGTATGCAGGACAGGAAGCTGATCCTTTGCGAAAAAGAAAAGAGAAAAAAAAAGAACGAAAGCAAAAACAAAACAGGGAGACGGAGTTGCGTACGATAGGAGCTGCATCGTCGGTATCCGATTCATCCTTGTACTGGACTTGGTTGAGAGAGGAACGAGACTTTCGTTTGCCGATGCCGTTCGAGTCGATATCCATCTTAGTCGGGACGGCTGTGGGAGAAGGTGGACAAGTTAGCAGGCTGCAGGGGACAAGGCAAGACTGGTGAGTTTGGGGTGCTTGGGGTAGGTAGCAAGAATGTGCGCATTCTGTTGAGACAAGACCCCCGAGGTAGGTGAGACCTCATCAGTGTGGTGGAGAAGAGCCAAAGGCAGGCAAGTCGCGATCAGCGTGAAACTCACTTCTAGGGGCCCGGGCCAGAGGCATATCGTCGTCTGAAAGATCCGAGCTCATTTTTCTGGGGCGCCTGGGCAGAAAGCTAGTGTTCTTGTACTTCGTGGCAGTGACGATCCTGGTCTTGGTGCTGGTATTGGTGTTCGCCTTGGACGTGGTTTTAGTAGCGATACTAGAGAGAGTACGACGAACGCTGGCTTCAGCCTTGGCTCTGTTTGTCGTGGTGCTGTAGAGATGGACAACTGGCCAGAGACTTGACGAGGCGAGCGCTGGACGCGTAGATTGCTTGTAATGGAAGCGTCCCGTGACGATGGTAGCAATGATAGAGGGACTATACAAGCCGCAGATAAACAACTGACTGGGAAGTGTGAGAGGCGTAATCGTGAAGAAAAACGAGCTTTCTGCGCCTGGGGAAAAGGCAGCCAGCAAAGCGAAACCAAGAAGAGCACGGAGATGAAGCGAAGGAGAATACGGAAAGGAAGGCAATGAAAAAGGCCAAAACTCGCTGATGAATGCGTGATGGAAAGATGATGAAAAGAGGAAGAAAGGAAGGAAAGAGGGAGAGGACGAGAAACAGGCAAGTTATAAGTGGCAAAGGGACAGAAGAAGCAAGCAGAAAAATAAAACAAGGCACAATTTCTTCGTCCTTCTTCGTGCGTGCTGCTTGGGGGGAACAGGAAATCGGCCAAGCTAGAGCCTCTTTTGCTTCTTGACAAGGCCAGAAACAGTAAGAACTCGATTGGACTTGGCCAAAAAAAAGAGCGAAAAAAAACCCCCCGGGAACAAAAGCCTATCTTACAGCGGACCCGTGCTTTCCTTTTCTGTCTGTTTTGGTTCTGCGATATGCAGCGCCTGTGTGGGTCTGATGTGGATCCAATAGCGGGTCTAGAGCAGCGCTTCCATTGGCTCGGCTAAACATCCCTGCCGACTCTGATAAGTGAATACAGCTCAACTTACTGCTGATGTTGAGCCAGACAGCCATCCATCACTGCTGCACCCCAAGAACATGATGGGATGGAGAGCGTAGCGTCTGTCTTTGTGCAAGAGCATGCCTGAACGAGGGCGAGTCGGCTTGCTGTCTCCACCGTATCGCGATAGTAGTCTGACCCAAGCACTTGCTGAAGGATCCCAACAAGGCAGGTTTCCGGGCCATGTCTTGGCTGGGAATCTCGTCGAATTTCAGTAGTGTTCTTGTGCATCCTCAGTCTCCCAGCAATGGGTACATGGACTGGAGCCAGTGGTACAGGCACTGGCGGGAAACGCATCAACTTGATCAGGCCTCTTTCCTATTAGTGACTTTGATGGACAGCAGCCTAGCCTGAACAAAGGCTCTTGCTGGGAGGGTTTGGTCTGCACATGTCCACGTGTACTTGGCGTGCAAATGAAGCAGCGCATGCTCATCGCCAAGGTGCCTTTTCTGAAGGTGAAAGCACGATGGGCGTTTTGCTCGCCGTGGACTGCAGTCCGTGTCTTCATGAGCCAGCACACCATGGAGTACGGAGCATCAGCAGCTTTCTTTCTATTCAAAGTTTCCAGGCAGGCAAGCCGAGAGTGAATGCATCCGGAATATATGGCCTACGCCTTTCCAAGAAATCCGGTCTTGTTCTGGAGTAACAAGTCGTAGCATTCCAGTGTCACAGCTTCATCAAGAGCCCAAGGCGATGAGCTTAGAGGGACCAACATCACACAGCGGTATGCTATGGAACTTTGCTTATTGCTTATGGTTTATTGTTTATTGTTCATTATTATTATTATTATTATTCATCTTTATTCGTTTATCGGAGTAGACAAAGACGCTTAATCAAGCTGAGAGCCTTGAGCCCACTCACAGACCGAGTTGCAGACCCACTCAGGCGCTACTTATAACAGTCCGCGTGTTTATTATTTCTTTTTTCTTCTTCTTTTTTTGTCATGATACAGACGTTGCGTTGCTTCAATTGTCCAAAAACCGCTTCATGAGGGACATAAAGCGCTGCTTGCCGTCTCCCTTGATGACGTCACCGTGGCACGGGATAATGGTGTTGAAGTCCCAGCCAGAAATGAGGCGCATGCTTTCCTTGAAGGACGCTCTGTTCTCAGCCATGTAATACTGCCAGATACGCGGCCTCGTCATATGGGCGGAAATAGTGTGCGTGAAGCTGCGGAAGATCTTGTATGCCACGGACGATGATTTCTCAGTGAACTCCTGGGGCGCTTTGGAGTACTGCTCAGTGGCGGGCAGATTGAAGATCAGGTCGGCCTGGATGAGGACGCGATCGGCCTTGTGCAGCAACACAAGTTCCTTGTTTCTGTGGCCATCGACATATTCGTAGTTGAACGACTGCTCGAAAACCATGTCAATGAACATTTCCCTCTTGCTACTAGCTTTGAAGATAGTCGTGAACGGGATATCTGTGATTTGCGGGTCACTGTAGCTATCGACTGGCGCCTGCCCGTTGCCACGTGCGGCGGCAGCGGCGGCGGCGGCGGCAGCGCGCTTCTCGGGTAGTCCTTCGACGCCGATCAGCTGAGCCTCAGGGTAGGCCGACTTCCAGGCCGAGAGGAACAGGTGGTGCTCAATGTTGGGAGCAATAATATAGCGCACAGTGCCGCCAAAGTCGCGGATGGCGGAGCGCACGGAAGGTGTTAGAGCAATGGGCGAGAAGACAGCAAGCGACCCGTCGATCAGGCGTGCAACAGTGGCACGACCACCGATAGGGATGCGGCCGTAGCGCAAGAAGGGCACGGAGAGTGTCAGAATGTTGCTTGATGGGTTGGCAAACACGATCACGTCATCGGGGTTGGCAGGTGCGAGGCCGGGCATGCTTGAGTAGTCGGGTGCGAAGGGCATATGCGAATTTCCAAGAGGGGGTTCGAATTCTCCGGTGAGGTAAGATTCAGGAACGGAAGATGAAGAGGAAGCTTGATAGGCACTGTTGAGCTTCAGAATTTGTTCAATAAGATATTTGCCGGGAAAGTCCATAGCAATAATGCCAACACGGCCGCCCTGGTGCTTGTTCCTAAGATATTCGCCGAGATACTTGTTCATGCCAGGGTCATTTGCATTAGCACCAGCGGCAACCTCAATTGGCTTCGCACCAGCGCTAGCAGTAGTGTGTGTGACGCACAGCTTGTTAGAGTCTTTCTTGGCGATAGACTTGATAAAATGCTTGGTAGCAGACCATTTTAAACCCAGAAGATGACTGCCAATGGCAACTTTGCAATCAAAAACAGACATGTCAGACGACCTCCAGGAGAGACCAAAGGAGTTATCAGATTCAGCCTTAAAGTCCTGTAGAATAAACACCTTGCCGCGAACCTCACCGAGAGTAGGAACTCTTGTTATGCCATTACTACCCTCGGAGAAAACATGATGAATAGCAGAGTTACCGACAGGGGCATTAGGGCCCAAGTATCTGCTGAGAATGTGGTAGAAATTTTTGGATCTCTCATAAAAGGCGTCCTTCTGAATGCGTAGAAGAATGGTCTCGCGCGGATGGAGATCAAGGAAATTGAATAACTCGGTAAAGACATCGTCGAAGCTGTACTCAGTGTTGGTGTTTCCATGGTAAACTGAGATGCGGTTACCGAAGAGGTGGCCACTGATGTCAAAGTATCTTATGCCAGCAGTAAGCTGGTCAGTTAAAGGGACGTTTTGACCCTGCAGCTTTTCAGCATTCATTTTATCCGTCATGGAGTTGTGGGTTCCAGGGATAGACAGCATCGACAGAGGGGTGTTGTCTGCCAGATTGCTCATCCATTCAGGATTATGAGCACTGGCTAGATCAAAAGACCAGTCGTCTGAGGCGCCTTTATATTGGGCAGCGTGGCTCATGGCCAGAAAGGCCAGAGTCGCCAAGTTGGAGAAGTGCATGTTGCTCGTGATAATAAGCAGTATATTGATATCAGGAAGGCTCAAAGATTAGCAGATAGGAGACGAGAGAGGGATGAGCAATGAACGTGAATCGATGAGCCAGGAGGGAAGACTGGAATCTCTGAAGAGAGAGGAGTGCGATTGTATTTAACCTAGGCTGCCGCTCGGTATATGGGCTTCATCCGGGCTACGTCTAGCAACTTGCTATGGCTATCATGGTAACCTAGCAGCTGGCCCGATGAGGCTAAAACAACAAGACAGCAAGTAGCATAATTTCCCGGCAACATAACACCTCAAAAACATTAATGCTAGCGATGGCTGTCAGTATGGGGGAGAACCGAGCTTTCCTAGGCGCTTATGAGGCGAAGTCTGGAGCAAGGATGCAGCTTTCGGCCAAGCCTAGACAAGGAAGAGAAAATTTACATCGCAGTTTGGCTTGATCGATGACCATCGCCAGAAGGCTACACCAAAAGGAAGCCCATCGCTCCATGCTATACATCCTGGGAAGGGCATAAGAAAAAGAAGCGGGCGGACATGGGGGGCGCATATGTATCTTTTCATGGATGACGCGAAAAGCCAGGCTCTGGTCAAAGCAGACAGGAGGGCACTAAAAAAGAAAAAGACCAAAAACGTGGTCAGCATATGTTCTAGATATAAACTCCTTGCGGATCGTGCTTATAAAACGTAGATACTGGCCTCGGAAGTTCTTAGACAGCCCGATTAGACTGTAAACACTCTATCATATTCTGAGTGCTAGGCTGGCAGAGCACTTGAGTTCATGTATACACGGTGTGTGCATGTTTTCCAATAGTGCGTATATATATGTGGTATAGCTATGAGTGTGTGTGCTCCAAGCCAGCCGTAGCAGCCGTCAAGTTCTGACACAAACTGGCTACTTGCTCTGCGTACCAAACTTGAATGCGAAGGGTCGGCTTGGTGCTTGCTGGTACATGGCCAGAATCACCATGCACAGTCGTCTCTCCTGCCCTCTCTTCTCTCTGATCCTGTTACTCCTTTTATGTCCATTGACTGAACAGTCAGCCCCAAGGCAGTTGGACCGCTACTATTAGTTATTGTTACTTTATGTCAATATAGTCTCTCCTCCCAAGTTGAGCTATGATCTCAAAAGGCCGCCAGTTTTTGTCATGCTTAAGCAGGCTTTTGTGTAAATCAAGAAATAGTTCTTCTTTCCCCTTTTTCCCGTCTTTCTTTATTTTCGTCTTTTCTCTATCGCTTAATTGCTTTTCAAGGTAAGTGACAAAGCTCCCTAAGATTCATGGGCATGAGACTAAAATTAAATTGACTCCATGCACCAGATTTATTCGAGACGCAAGCCCCGAGCTGCTGACACTTGCGCTAGTTCGACAAAGCTAGAATGTGTTGGGTAGTAATCTGGCTGCAACATGACGATATCTGACAAGCGAACGATTGTTAGTAAGCGCATGGCTACTGCACTACAAGGCCCGCTAACACAGCACGCACATACTAGAAGTGTTCTCCCTTGCCCTAAAAAGCGATAGCAGCCCAGCCTATTATTAGAGAGCAGCCATTCCATAAGCTTGTACTACAACTGGGGAGTAAAGTAGCCAAGCACGGAATAGAGAATTCCCGACACAGAGTCTTATACCAGACTCCCTGAAAAGAAAAGCAAATCAAAATGAAATGTAGCGGATAAAGAATGAAGAAAGAGTCGGCGAGACAGAACGGCTACCTCTGTCATACGCTCAAGTTCAAGCTTATGTAATCACTTGTAGCTTTGTCGTCCGTCACCTACTTTTAATTGGTACTTACTATATTTGACCCTTCCCTGGACACTAGAAGTAGTATAGAATAACTAGTAGAACACTGCTAAAAGGGTTAAGGTGTGGCTTACTCAGTGCCTTATTCAGAGTCACGTGACACACGAGAGTTTGCATCAGCTGCACATGGCCACTGCCAACACCGCAAATATGCCATCCGCAGTATCACCGCCTCACACATAATGGCCAAGGGCTTTTTGGAAGGCTTTCATCGCTTCAGAATTAAAGCGTGGTAACAGTGCCCGTGCATAACATAACATCTGCAACAATATGCAAAAAGTCCAGCGGCAACAGTGAAACAACAACGACCAGCCTCCTAGCCCTTCGTTGAAGAATTTGCGCCGGTTATCTTTCCAAACCATGCTTTGACATATGGGTCTAGTAGAACCAGCTTATGCTCACGCATCCCCAGTCGCTACCTCTTGCGTCATCTTGTCCTCAGGCCTTGATCCTGGACTGTACTCACAGGAGAAACAAGTGCAGTACTCCGCTATTCGATATAACTGGCTTTGACATCCATGAGAAGCCATCCCGGACTGGCTTCAGTTCTTGGCAGGAGAATCCAAAGGTGATTTTATGTGGACTTTTTGGCATTTGCGGGAAAGCCACCGTGCCGACCATATTGCTCTTCTGCTGAGTATACTAACAAGACTAGACAACAAGGCAGCAATTACTCCCTACAAAGGGACTTTCACAGATGGCGAGCAATAGAAAGAGTCTTATTCGCCATGAACTGCATTAGTACTGTCTTTGTTGATGGGCAAACTTACAGTACGGCCCTATTCGCCTTTCGTTCAAAGCTTCCAGGCAAGCTAGGAATCTAGAGTGCTACATCCGGGATACCTTGCAGAGAAGCTAGCAATCAGCTAGCTTCTACAACAAGACCTATTCCTACCTTCTGCTGGCACTTTCTATGCACTCCTCGATCTTTCATGCGCTCATGCTATTCAATGTCCAATAGAAAGAGCTCTCTAATGATTTTCTCATTCTGCCCAGTGTTCCTAGTTATTGGTCTCCGTAAGACCACCTCCAGGGCTCCATCGAAGCCGCCCTCCGTGCGAGGTTGAATTCGTGGCTACCACGTAGGAAACACGTGTCGTTATTTTTATTTTTATACTTTACTTTGGCTTGGCGCAGAGACTCTGATGGTGTCAATGGAATAGATTTTGAAACATTGGGCACAATAAAAAATACATATAGTGCTTCGCACTGATGTAAGCTCTTGCGTACAAATGGTCGTAGTTTCAACAGGTCGAACAAGACAGCTGCATTCCATCTTTGATATTGGTCATTTCTATTCACTTACCGGGGCAGACAAGGATATTTAGCCGGACCAATAGCATTCTCCGTTTGTGTCTGCTTACAGACTACTTGGGCGCTGCATATCCACGACTCCTTGATGTTTTTTCTGGGGCTTGAGCCTTGACTTCGACTGTCCAACCTTATCCATGGCTTGCACCAGCTGTCTGCCAGCTGAGATAGCTGGCAGACAGCTGGCGCCCAGACCCACCAAAGCCTCAATAGCATTCGAGCCCACTTTGACTCTGTTACGTCTCTATGATTGGCTACTGCGCGTGGTCCGCTTAAGTCCTTCTGCTGTAGTCAAAACAGGGTCTCTCTTTTGTCCTTCTTGTGCTGCTTTTTTGCTTCTTTTCCTTGCTCCGTAAAAGACCGATTGCACGTGACCCGCCCCAGCCCGAAACTTGGCGAGAACAGAAGAGAGCTTTGCTGAAAATACCCTCGTTGCCAACCAAAAGCCGATCCTCCTATTAAAAGTGCTTCTGGTTCGAAAGCGCTGTCAATTGATATCGTCCACCTGCGATCAATTGGCCCCTCTGTTCCTTGTAGAGGCCGAGTTTTCCTTCTTTTTTTACCCTCCCCGCCGGACCCTTCTTTGTTGTCTTCTCAACCTTGTCCCCTTCTCCCCTCTCACCCATCTGCAAAAAAATGTTCTCTAGAGCAGCCAGACCAGCTGTGCGCGCTGTTGCGCCCAAGTAAGTTTGCGTGCCAATTGGATTTTTATTTCCATTGCTTTTATGTCCTTATGCTGTGATAGCGAACCTTGCTATTTGCCCTTTTCTTTCGTCCGCTTAATACGGGAAAACAAGACTCGGTATATATACTACACCGGGTCAGAGGATACTCTTCTCTCCCCCCATCATGCGCTTATCCCGATGCAATTACCGACCCTAAGCTTTATTGTTTGTCCCAATTGCCCATTGTTCGATGCTATCCCGCCGCTAATGCTAATTGAACTTCTCTTTTGTTTTCCAGGGCTGTTGCCAGCGCGCCCAATGCTGCCGGATACGCCACCCTGCGTGAGATCGAGGGCCGTCTCAAGTCGATTCGTAACATTGCCAAGATCACCAATACCATGAAGGTCGTCGCCTCCACCAAGCTCAACCAGGCCCAGCGTGCCATGAACAGCTCTCGTAGCTACGGCGAGACCTCTAACGAGGTTTACAAGCATGCCGAGACTGCCGCCATCCAGGCCGAGGGCGAGACCAAGAAGACTCTGCTCGTCGTTTGCAGCTCCGATAAGGGTCTTTGTGGTGGTGTTCACTCCGGTCTATCTCGTACCGTCCGCCGTATGGCCCTTGAGAAGCCCGATGCATACGAGATTGTCGTTGTTGGCGAAAAGGCCAAGGCTCAGCTAAGCCGTTCTAATCCCAAGGACCTCGTGCTGAGCGTTGCTGGTATTGGCAAGGGCGTCCCCACCTTCTCCGATGCCCAGGCTATCGCCGACCAGATCGTCAAGCTGCCCAACCAGTACTCGGAAATTAAGATTCTGTACAACAAATTCATCAACGCCACCAGCTACGAGCCTACCATCATCAACGCCTTCTCCGAGGACGCTATCCTCGCTTCCCGTATGCTTTGCCTGCCATTTCTGAATCCGCTCACAAACCAGTGCTTCCTCTATATCCAATTTCTCATTCATCCCGCTCTACATATGATTTGTCGCACTGTCTCATAACTGTCAAAACCTCTGTTCATTGATTTGCTAATTCGTTTTTTTCTTCTACCTATGCAGCCAAGCTTTCGTCTTACGAGGTTGAAGAAGAGGCTATTGCCAACCTGCGTGAGTACGGTCTGGCCAACGGCCTATTCTGGGCCCTGGCTGAGGGTCACGCCTGCGAGATCTCTGCCCGCCGCAATGCCATGGACGTAAGTTGCTTCTCTCCCTAAGTCTACGGACACCTGTTATTGCTTTTTGCCTACTACCCACTGTTAGAAATATTCTTGCTTCGTTTTTGTGCTGACCCAATTCTTCTCCCCTCCCTCCCCTTAATAGAACGCTACCAAGAACGCCGGCGAGATGATCAGCAAGAACCAGATTCTGTACAACCGTACCCGCCAGGCCGTCATTACTGGCGAGCTGGTTGAGATTATCACTGGTGCCACCGCTTCCGAGGACATGTAAATTCAGTCTACCGCTGTTTCCCTTTTCTCTTTTCTTTTGAACCTTATGGTCTGAATGTATAATCTCTTGTAAAAAAAATATGCATACACGACTTTCCCTTCTCTCTTTTTGCTTCCTTGACATCTTTAAGGCTGTTGTTTTGGCCGCTCTTTTTTGCTGCTCACATTGTTCTCGACAATCATCACTTGAACGAACTGTTAACCCCCAGGTATTTGATGAAGCCAATATATATCATATCAGCTTGCTCATTCCTGGAGGTTTCTTGCCAATCAATGCTTTTGCCCACGAAGTGGCATCGATTCGAATGACTTAGCATATAGGAAAGAATCAAGTGGATGATTAAACAGCGGCGTGGAGAAAGGAGCAACTGAATGTACAACCAGCACCAACAGCTTGGCTAGGCTTCAAATCACCAGCATCTCTGCAACTCCAAGCCTCGCCACTTCCCTCCATTGTACACCTCATTAGCTCTTGTTACCGATATTCATATGGGTATCGCCACCTCATGTACCAAGTTTTAAATTTTGAATACTTCAATTCCCAGAGTTTCTCGCCTCGACATCTTGTGATATCGTTGACCCTGAGGCAAACTCGGAGTATATTAATCTTAGCCCGCCCCATTTACCGCTTAATTTTCTATTGTAGTGATGATACAAGAAAAGACTAATGTAATTCTGTTTTTCGCCATTTACAGGCCTTCTAAATCACTATCGTCCTCAACATAACTAACCACTTTTGTTTTACGCGCAGGCAGTCCCGAAAGCCGTATGGTACCAGACTCCGTGTCGATAAACATTGGCTCTCTTACTTCCTGCAAGGCAATCCCTACTACCGCCGTTTGGTCGGTTTTAGCTTCATTACGCTCGGTTTTATGAGTTTCCGCACGCTTAACTGATATATCTTCTTGGTTTTGTTGACGGGAATTCTCGAGCGGAAACAATTTGTCAAACTGTTTACGTAGTTCGGCAACCTGCGACTGACGCGTCATCTCAGCCCGTGGAAAGTCATTGACAGAGTTCTTATACTCGATTATGACAGTCTGGTAACGCTTTTCACACAAGGAGCGTTCGTCCGGCGAAAGTCCACGCCACATTTTAGATGCCATTTGCGACATATCCTTGGGCGGAATTTTGCCCTTGGGGTAATGCCGTCGGGACAAGCAGCGCTGCCGAATAATCAATGTGTTCTCGCGCCGAAAGAAGGAATATACATTGCTTGGTGGTGGTTTAGGATGGGCTAGTGCAGGCCCAAGTTTAGCCATAACAAACTCTTGGAAGTGTTGCTCATGCTGGTGACGGAGTTGCTTTTCAAAGTCTTGTAGTGTGGTAGCCTTGCGCTTAAGAGAACTACCAGAAGCTTGCTTGGCTGGGAAGAGAGGTTCTGGTACTTGGAGTGGCCCAAGTAATGAATCAAAAACCTCAGACGCCGCACGGAGACCTGACATGTAGGCGCCATGCACCGTGGCTGGGTGTGTGCCAATGGTGTGTTCACCCGCAAAAAAAAGATTACCCAGGGGCTTGGCGAGTTTGTCGTAGTCATCCCATTCCATCTCGGGGCCAGAGGATGAATAGCTTCCAAACGAATACTTGTCTGAGGCCCAACGTGTTATAATAGCCTCCTTAGGGTATGGGACATTTTTGCCAAAGACCTTCCGCAGCAGCGTTGTGGCTTCTTGAACAAGACTCTCATCATCCTCTTTCTCGGCCGCATATCCGGCTTTCCCAGCCATTAATGCGAGCAGACAGGGTAGTCCTGAACTACTTGACACATTGAACCATTGGAAAAACCGGCCGCGACTTTCGGCATACTCTTCCTGAGAGACACTTTCGGGATTTAAAGGATCTCGTAATATGCCAAAGATATCCCGGTCAGTCTCCCAAAATGGCTCCTGGTATGTGAGAATGACCTTGTTTAAAACCCCATAACCAATGCGTTTAATCGCTCCCTTCTTCCACTCAGGTAATGGAGGTTCGAAGCAGACATTGCCCGCCTTTAATACACCAAGCGGGATAGAGCAGACTACATAGTCGGCATCGATTGTCGTACCGTCTTCGCATATTACTGCACATTTCCGGTCATGGCCTGTAGAGGCTGTCTCGGGATCATAGACAATCTTTTGTACTGGTGAGTTGAAGCGGCACTCCAAGGGCCGAGGACACATTAACAGGCCGCGGGCCACTGACTGATATCCTCCAATAACCATGGTATGCTTGCCTTCCCACTCGTTGCCGGCGTCAATGTCCCACCCGCCGAGACTGAGATTGTGGAGATCGGTGGCATTGCTGTACTCAAGGTTGGCTACGTGCCAGTTAAGAAGACGAAAATGCAAAGGGTTCAAGTCCAAAATTCGGGTGTACTGATTAATGGCCTCCTCAAACACTGAGCCCATACACGCCTTTTCCGCGTGAGCTGCTGCGTCAAGATTGATTGTCGTAGTCGTTTCAATTCCGAATTTCAAAGGCCAGCCCATTCCCCGAGCTTTGATTGAAGCACACCCATACTTTGACAAATCACCAACCGATCGAATTTTGTCAGATACGAGTTGGCGCTGCAGAAGGGGAGGTGATTCGATGTTACCTGCATCGTCGATTTGCTTCAGCGTCCAGCCACCGTCAGAGCTGCTATCTCGCCCTTCGTTGATGAACTGAACATTACCAACAACCAATGGTGGGATCTTGATATCGAATTTATACTCGCTAACGCGATCAAGTGAATCATTGAACAAATGCTCAACTAGCTGATCGGACTTTATGTCGACAGGAAAACCAGTAGAATCATAGAGTGTAGTCTCTGGTCTAAGGCAATGGTACTGAAGACCAAGTTGCCCACGAACCAAAAAGTTGAGTGGGTTACCGTAAAATCCAGTAATGATCATGCCGCCCATTTCTGCAGTGCATCTCTTGCTTTCAGACTTGACGCCATATTCTGGCTCGGACTCGAAGGGTTTAGAATACACTCTTCCGCCTACTCTGCTCCGTGCTTCGAGGATTAGAACTCGAGGCGGCTCTTCATCCTTAGAAATGAAATCATGAGAGTATTGCTGGAAAAGGCCGTCCAACTGGCGAGCACAGCCAAGCCCCGACATTCCCGCTCCAATGACAACGATGGTTTTCTGTCTATTTGTTCCTCGTGGGGGGCATGCAGGTTGCCTAGGGTACTGCACACAGCCAAAATTGATGAAGCCATTGCGGACTAGCCAGTCATAGCAAAGCGATGCCACTTTGAACCAGCCCCGACCAGCACAGCCAATAGCCTCTTTGCGCAGTACAGCGACTTGCGGGTTACGAGCCCACAATCTTAAGATGCCGTTTCTTATGTTGAGATAAGTGGTAACTTGTGACCGTGATATATACGCTCGTAAAAGTTTGTTTTCTCCAAGATGAAGCGCATATGGGTTTAGCCGACACATTTCTGCAGCGGTAATGCATTGAGATGCATATTCCGAAGGCTGTATATGATGAGGTATTGATGATCTAGGTCGTATGTATATGTTCTCATGTTCTCCCGGTATTTTTGGTGGGGGGATTGCCAAAGACGGAATGGAGTTTTGAATCTTCGGGGCGTGTTCTGGCTGGAAAGAAGTTGGGAGGCTTGTTGAAAGAGATGTGGTCTGATCCACTGTATGAATAGGGGTAGTCGCCTTGCTGGCGATGTTTGACGGCGTCAACAATGAAATATCAGAGCGATCAAAATTGTCGTGGAATGGTGAGCTGGCTGACGAGTAAGTCCTAGGTATGGTTGCTGTGAGGTCCTCACCATGTGACACTGTTATATCATCGACTCGATCACTTTTACACGAACGTTAGCAAAGAAAGGCGGGGGGCGAGTTTTTCTGAGGGTAGGTGATAACTCACTCTTGATTGGAAAGAGGAGTTGAATTGTTAGAGAGGGAGCAGACATGTTCATCTTGATTCAGAGAAATGCCCCCCGATTTACTAGCTGCAGTTTTGGCCTTATATATCATATCTTGGCTGTCACTGTCAATTTTGACGCTCTGCTCACCATAGTCATCGGGGTGAGATGCAAACGACTCAAAGTCAGACAACGATGATAAAGAAGTGTCTGATGGCGGGGGTTGTGAGCAGGAGTTCTTAGTATCTATTGTTTCTATTGACAGCATCACAGGTAAGTCTGGACATGGACTGGCCTCTTTATGTTTCATACAGGCATCTCGGCCTGGTTCTGGATGGCCATCGGGTGATAGGGCCGGAGCCAGGGCCGGAGCCAGGACAGGCGATGATGTTCTCCCGGAGCCGAGATTCATTACTTTCGCGATTGTACTGTGAGATGACGTGCAAAAAAGTCGAGAATGATGGTGCTTCGAAGATGCGTGAACCGTGATAAGAGATGGCTCTGCTCCTTAGCAGAAGCAGACGCGAAAGGCTATGAAAGAATGCAGTTGGCTCTGACAATGCTTGTGACAGTTGCTCGTAGGATGTGTCCCATAACACACAACAATCTATGTAGCCGGCAAAGGATGCGCTGGCTCATATTCTCATAAAACTGCCAGCAGCGAAAGTGACGATGGTTGGTACGGGCTCGAGTGGGAGCCACAGCGTAAAAGGGGGCGTGAATGAAGGGAGTGAGGATATATGAAGGAAAGAAAAGAAGCAAGAAGAAAAAAATTATGGCGTTGGTGGTGTAGATGAAATGGAAGGAATGAGAAGGACAGAGGCTATACAACAGCGGCAATAACCGAAACTGGTGAACTAGAATTGTCAGTATTAAACTCAAATTTGTAGGGACGCACGCAAGCCGATGTAAATAATCTATGTGCATACATACAAGCCTGCATATAATGGATGGAAAAAAATACAGAATATATTGATCAGCAGACTCTCGATTCAAGGAATGAATATTGAGTGCGGAAAGCAATGCAGTTGTCGGCGACTACTAGCACCAAGAAGTCGCGATTGTCTTGTTTGGAGTGCATATATATACATACATACGTCGTGAATATGCCACTCTTGGTCTTTCGGCTATGGTGTGAGTGTGGTGCGATATGGTTTTGTATATCGTAATTATATCCGCCGGTTTCCATGTGTCCGTGTGCAATTAAAAAAAATTGACATCAAATCTGCGAAAGTCTTGATCAAGAGTTTGATTGTGGTTTATCAATTGAAGTACTTTACCTCTGTTCTTTTTTTTGGCTTCCTCGTTGACTGCTGCTGGTCTTTGTAAGTCGCACTCCTTGCTCTACACACAGAAGCGAACAAGGCTTTGGCACAAGGCAGGTTAAAATAGACATATGGGTATAAAAGCCCCAGATCAACCTCGATTGGTAGGCGTTTGCTCTCCAGAATTTAAGATCAAACTCAATGTTCTTGGTGGGACCCATTTTCCATCGTTATTTTGTCGTTGCGCTATCACCGTTGTGATCACGTGATTGTACTAATTAGCCTTGGAGGAGCGGGATATTGTAACCCAAGTCAAGATGCACGACTTTAGGTTAACAGAGTACGTTGCTCGCTTCTATGTAAGTATTTACTGCATTCACCACTCGTCGTCTACATCAGTTCTCTTCATAAGACCCTGTGTTCTTTCTTGTCGGTTATAGCTCGTGATTACTAGAGCCCTCTGACTATACAAGGCCGATAACCGGGCCATCAACTCGTCTTCAACACCTCGACCCGTCTAAATCGTAGTATCTCGAGTAGGTTTTGCGGGTTTCTTTGCGTATGATCGAGTCTCGATAGCTGCATCCATCATCCTGTTGCCGCTAACTATCGAGGTAGTGCAGATAACGATATCACGCTTGTCTGCCCGAAAAAACGAAAAAAAGTAAAAGGAATTAGCAAAAAGAACAATATGAGGCGTAACTCGATGCAAGTAAACAAATAACTACCTTCTTCCTGCTTTGCAATAAAGCGCAGAGCCGCAATCTCGGCAAACGTCACTCCACCTACGAACACGACAAACACCGTCTGTCTTTCTTTAGCGCCGGATAGCAAAGCGCGGGCCTTGGCGGCCTTGTCCTCTTCGCCTTTCTGGGTCTGATAAAATGTAGGACCCCTGACATGCTTCACAGTTTCTTCGAATCCATGCCAGCCCTGGCCTTGCCCGGCCCCGCCCACTGCCACTGCCACTGGTATGGGTGCTGGCACACTAGTCCCCGTTCCGCCAGCCTTGGTAAATAAGTTGAGATACTGTTTTTGTAGGACACACTGGACTAGCCTTACAGATAAAGGTGCATATCCGCTGTACACATACGCAATGTCAGTAGGGTCATCTTCTTTCACCTCATCCACAACGAGACGAAGCTGGCGCCGGAGATACTGGTAGTTGGTCTTTTCTCCAGGGACTCCGGCATTACCAGATAAGGGGATGACATTGGAAAGAGGTGATGTTTTCGGCAGAATGAGCTGGAGCTTCTCCAGGTTTGTAAGCGTGAGCAAGTGCTGATAACCGTAACTTTGAAGAATAAGCCGTTTGAATTGGTCATATTCTTTGGGCTTGATGCCGCCAGAAATGCAAGAATAGATACATAGAAGTCTCAGAACCTCTTTCAGAGGCGTATCGCGTGCAATCAGTTCTTCTATAGTATCAAACTGAGACGATGGATCGGCTCCAGCAGCAAGATTCTGTTGCACTTCAAGCAGACCCTTAAAAAGCTCTGCGCGAGTGTGTTTTATTATCTCCTCGGCAAGTCCGCTGTGTATCCGGAGGCTCTGCTGCTCGGCTTGGAAAACGGGAAGATTGCCAACAAATTCTTTAAGCTCGGCTATTGTCTGTGAGCTTTGTTTCACCTCATAGTCTTTCTGTATTTTTTGAAGTCTACGCGCCACTTTGTTTAACAGACTTCCAACAATGGCAAAGTTGGCATCGCGCAGCTGGTCATACAGTTTATCCGAAGAGTCGAGCTGAATGGCGCGTTTTCGGGTCTGTGAGCTAGCCCCGGGAATAGGTGCTTGGGCACCTACAACTGTTGTATCAACCTTGGCTTGGTTGTGGTTTATCTCGAATACCTCGTCTATTAAGCCTTCATAGGTAAGTTGGGTAAGAAGAGGCGTTACTAAGTCAACCTCCCGGTCGACAATAATCACGCTCTCAATCTTGGTGCTAGGCGTCAATCGTTGTCGAGTCTTGTCGGTTGGGTCTTGTCCAGCAAGGGTTTCTTGACGCATACGGTCTAACATTTCGGCGACTCGCTTAGCATTATCTCCTTTGCCAATAATCCTCGGAAACAGGCCGTGTGTCTGCTGAATCTCCATCAGGGCTCGCGAAAGAAGGAATAGGGGAGTGGTGTCCTTCGTTAGATATAAGTCGTGGAAAGCATCGTCTAGTTCTAATGATAAGACATCGCGCTCTAGCTGAAAGAATGAGAGAGGAAGCTCGGAAATCGTCACATCTCCCATGACGCCAGCTTCTTCTAGTAATCTATCGGAGACAAGCGTACGTCGCGGCACCCAAAAAATATGAAAGTCATGACCGATTTGACTTTCACGGCGCAATCTATTGATTTGATCTGTAGCATAGATACAATCAAAAATGTCAGTAGAACACCTGAATACAGCTCAACGCAATCATATACAATTCTGCTCAAAATCAATGCTCAAGAGCATTTCTGTAGGACAGAAGCATACGCCTAGCTATGTCAAGGTATTGTTTCAAGAGTTCGCCATAGACAATTTCAATAACCCCTCGGTTATTAAAAGAACCTATGGTAGTGTTTTTTTTATAAATAAAAAGACGATACATATTAGATGCACTACTGACCTGCAATTATGGAAGCGTGGCGCCCGCTTTCGCCACGCGCAATGAAGACTACATTGCGTTGGCTGGTATCGGCGTTATCGTTCTCGAGAACAAAGAACTTGTCGACTCCGTATTCTTGAAGGGTCGTGACTTTAACAATGGTGCCGATGGGGCCGACTAGACTCCGATCGATGATGGCATTCTTTTTACCGCGGACCTATTTAACCCAGGAGAAAGCGTCGGTCCCCGGACACAGCAGATTAGCTTGCGTTCAAGCGCATGGCATGATATCATAGCAGAAACATAGAGACAGAGACAACTTTACCCCCTCTAAGAGATTGAGCAGAGCTTTGCGCGCGCGCTCGCGGATTTGGTCCGTGCTAAACCCCGGCTGGGACGACATTTCGGGAGTGTAGAGAGCTGGTCAGAGAAGAGTAAAGCCCACGATATATGGCGATGGAACTTCCATCATAAAGCTGAGGTTGTTATGCCAGCAGCTAACTCATAGCTCATGGAGCCTCTAAATGTGGGGGGGGGGGCTTGTGATTGTTCATAGTACTACCGATGATCTGCCGAAGACAACCGGCGATTAAAATGCAGCACCCAGCATGACGACAAAGACTTGGAAGAAATCATGCTGTAAATTTATGTAGCTAGGTATTCCCCTCACGCAAAGCACCAAAAATATAGTCATTCCCAAAAGTGTAGTAGCTCGTGGTGTTAGACTAAAAGGAAAGTAACCGACGCATTAACACCACGAGAAGGCCTAGAATCCTCATCTTTACACCTGATTATCATGGTACAAGAAACCGATGTCGCGGGGACGGCTACGGTTGTTGCGCACAAATTCGTCGTTACCAATAGGACGTTCGTTCTTTGTGTTTCCAGTAAGCATACTCTGCAGGCTCATGCATACACTTTCAACATTTTGGACGGGGCTCCAGCCTTGCGTCCCTAACAAGTCCAAGCATATGATTCCGTTGGTATAGATATGAGGATGTACGGGAACCTGGCGCGGTGGTTCGCTGCATATCTCGAACGTCACTTCAGGAGCCTCTGTAAGATGCCGTGTGAGGCCTGTTAGCAATAGAAGGTACACAGGCGTAATACTAGAGCCAGACAGTACGTCATATGTATACATACCAATGGGATACTGTTTTGAAAAGACAAATTTCAGGCGGAAGGTCTGACCGCGATACAACGGGTTATCGTCAAGGACTTGAATATCAAGATACCATTTCTCGAAGTTATCAGCCGACACCAATGTAATCCCTGGAGGCATTGTTCCAGACATCTACGAAAGAATAAGTGTGTCAGAACACGGTTGGGATCACATGTCTCATTGTCAGCTATTCAGAGCACTCTTGAGCTACATCACCATGTATGCACACAATAGCATTTGAGAGGCAGTGTGCGATACGTCCACCTTCAATGGAAGCACAAAAGGTACCATCAACACACCTTGGTAAGCTCCTTGGAGAGCCGTTTAGAAGCGAAGCTCGACGCCATTATGACGATCACCTCGATCGCACAGGATGGCAGTGATTTTGCGATTTAGGCGGGTAGGAGTCAAGTAGCCGTAAAAGGATGTTCACGTCAAAATGGCGATGAGCTATAGACTCTGTTGAAAGGAGGGACAAATGGAGGCCTAAGCAGCCCACGTAGCGAAAAACAGTGAGGGGCTTTGCAGTAATAAAGCAGGGTTTGGTGAATGCAAGAACTCGTCTGAATGAGTTATCCAACTCTTATTAAATGAGCTAAGGGTGAAAGACGCAAGGTAGGGCTATAATAGCAGCATGCACCACTGCCATTAGGCAAAGAAACAAACCGTCAAGTTTTCGGGGCAATCCATGGACAATGTTAGTTAATGTAGGGTGATTCATGAGATCCACTATTGGGTAACCCGTTTCACTAAATCTAGATCCATCCCTCTTATGCCTATTGGCCGTATTAGCCCTCCTACTCTAAGACTTGCTGCTGCGTTGTTTTGTACTACATATAGTGAAGAAGCGTCACAATAGCTTTGAGTGATGTTCAGCTTACAAAGTCGAGATGCGAAAGTGCTTGCTATATGAAGTCATAATCAACTCTAGATGGAGAGGGAAAGAAAAAGCTCGCTGGTGCCGGTAGAATCATGTGTCATACTAGGGTTAGCAACCCACCAATATCTTCATGGTACGAAAATCCCACTGTGCTATTAGGTACAACAAAGCTACAGACACAGACAGCCCGAGTACTCAGCATTATTACTACCAACATTTCATTCCAACCTAAGCCCATCTTCAGCTCATCACTATAGAAGAACATATTTGTGGACTGAACGCAAAGCATTATCTTTGTTACGATTTAGGTCCGTTAAGAGCAGTGCACAGTCCATCTACACGGCGTACAGCATATATTAAACTAACTACCTGGGCCGTAGGAGGCGCCCATGTCAAGCTTATATTACTGAATAGGCAGCCAAGCAGCGGCCCAAGGGTAGGTAAGCTATAGTAGTTGGGCAGCTCTGACTGAAGTTTCTTGTTTGAAAAAAGAAAAAAAAAGAAAAGAAAGAAAAAAACAAACAGTTGAAATGCCTACAACAAATAAGGAAGCTAAGAACATGCTCCTACCTGTAGGTAAAGGGACATGTGGCTTCACTTTACGTGCGTAGACAGAAGTACCTATCCATAAATAACACTGCTAATAGATACCTGTGTGCACAAGTATTCGCATTCACCCCCACCACCCTTCCCTCGCTCGTGCCTAGCGTCTTGTCCCCTCGATCTTGTAGCCCAGCCTTGGACGCACCTTCGCATCTTTTTTTCTCTCCGTCTCCTACTTTCCACTTCATCCTTTTATTTCCCTTCGCTTCTCTCCCTGCTTATTCCTTCTTCGGCAGTCATCATCCACCCGTCCCTATGCAATATCATCTTGTCTTCAAACCTAAATAACATCAGGTTCGTTGTGCTCCCTCTAGCACCCTTCAAAGTGTCCCTAAGGATGCAAGGTAGGTGTTTATGCTACGTCACCTACCACCTGTGATCCGAAAACTCGATTATCCACCATGAGGCAACAATGCTCGCTAACTGACCCTGTTCTTGCTTGAAGGCTGCCCCTAGTTCAGTTCAACCTCCACAACCTCAAATCCCCCTAGATCTTACCTAGACTTGCTGCCCACACCCCTGCTACCGGAAGCCCATAAAACAGCCCCTCGATTTCAACTCAGCCCCGCGCCAAAGCCGTTCTAAGATTCTTAGAGAAGTTGCACTCCTCCTGAGCCATTGGCTGCCCGCAAAACGCCCCAAAATCCAAGCCCGAACGTTCGTCTTGGGCATTAGCTCCCCAGTACATTTTTGTTTCTTTAATATCAGCTGGAACGTCTGGCCTTTTTTCTTGGCCTGGTTTCTTCTCCATTTTCCTGATTCTTCTTGAACTCGGTGATTTCATGTAAATCAAGCTTATCTCTCCCTTCTCAAACTCGCCAACTTCACTTTCTCTACACCAAACGTTCTATTTCAATTCCCACTGGTGTTATCAATTAGACGACATACAACCGTTTTTGTCTTCTTTCGCTTTTACCCGTTACGTTGTTCAAATTCATCCGCTGTTTCCCGTCCCTCAAAATGGCCTGCAAGTCAAGATTCCAAGTTCCCCCAAGATCCAACTGCCTGCTTGGCATCTCTAGCTACAACATATATGCATTAGCTTGCTAACCATCACGTCATGCTAACTACAGCTTGGCTCAACAAACTCGCTGGTCAGCCTGAGAGCTATGAAAAAAAGTGCGCCTCTTCTAAATCCACTGAGCTATTCATGTTGGGTTGCCTGTCTCCACGCTCAATAACGCCGCACCCGCACCCGCACCGTCTTTCATACATAGATTAACCATAGTGTCACTCGCTCTAGATCAAACTACAAGTTCGGCAGAACCCTAGGTGCTGGCACCTACGGTATTGTCCGTGAGGCCGATAGTCCCGTGGGCAAGGTTGCCATCAAGATTATCATGAAGAAGAGCGTCAAGGGAAACGAACAGATGGTCTACGACGAACTAAAGCTCCTTCAGACTCTTAAGCACCCTCACATTGTCAGATTTGAAGACTGGTTTGAATCAAGGGTGCGTACGAGGCGGGCCAGCGTCAGCTATCTTTCATTCTTTGGCTGTGAAGTTAACTTTCTTCAAATATTTAGGACAAGTACTATATTGTTACCGAGCTTGCTACTGGCGGCGAGCTTTTCGATCGTATTTGCGAGCAGGGCAAGTTCACCGAAAAGGATGCTTCTAGAACAATCAAGCAAGTGTTGGAGGCTGTAAACTATCTACACCAGAATAATGTTGTCCACAGAGGTATAGTGCCATTGTTTGCCCCTTGCGTATACCAGCTAGTAAAGCAACCGCTAACAAGATGTCTTGCGCATGTCACCAGATCTCAAGCCCGAAAACTTGCTCTACCAAACCCGCGATCTCGATTCTAGCCTGGTTCTTGCGGATTTCGGTATTGCGAAAACTCTTGATAGAAAGGATGAGGTCTTGACTACCATGGCTGGATCATTTGGATATGCTGCTCCCGAGGTCATGCTCAAGCGTGGCCATGGCAAGGCTGTTGACATGTGGTCGATGGGTGTCATTACCTATACCCTCCTTTGTGGTTACTCACCTTTTCGCTCGGAAAACCTCCAGGATCTTATCGATGAATGTACCAACGGTCAGGTTGTCTTCCACGAACGTTATTGGAAGGATGTTAGTGACGACGCCAAGGAATTTATCATGTGCTTGTTGCGCCCCGACCCCAATGATCGTTGGACCAGCGAGGTAAGATTCTTCCCTCTTTTTTTCTCTTTCTTTTTTCCTTCTTATTTCGTGTCGCATACAAGGCTATATCGTCTTTTACAGTCCAATTGGATATAGCATGCGATTATTTACTAACTCAAAATCACACTACAGCGGGCTCTCAGCCACCCATGGCTAAGCGGTGAAAGCGCCACCGACCACAACTTGCTACCCGAAATCAAGGCTTACATGGCAAAGGCCAAGCTTCGCCGCGGTATCGAACTTGTCAAACTCACCAACCGTATTGAGGCTCTTAAGCATTTAGAAGAGGATCCAGAAGACTCGGATTTGCCTGACCAAAGCACCCTTACTGCTGATCGGGCCGCTGACAAACCTGCTTCGCCCGAAGGCAAACGGACTCTGTCCAAGACCATCAAGGGTGCCATTTTCCGCGAAGTAGTCATGGCCAAGGTCCGTGAGATGAAGCAGCAGCAAGAGGCAGACTCCAAGATCCAAGAGGCAAGTAAGACAGCCTAGTTTGCTCAGCGGTTTCGTTGGTGAAGGGCTTTGTTGAAACATGATACCACGGCACTATAGTTCAAGTGCTGAAGTTGGTGCAGTGTGGGGGAGGATTTGCCGTACACGGCATACAGACTAGAGGTTTGCAGTTTGCATATGATCCATTGTGTCCTTTGTATTTTCTTCTTGCTTCTTGGGATTTTTTTTTTCTTTCTCTACGAACATCTCAAGACATATGTATCGATTACTGATTTAGTATCTTTGTTCAATATATTCACTGGAGAGGTTTTATTTTGTCCTGTTTGAAAACGCGTTTCCTACCATGGGATAGGGTTAATATAATGTCAAGTGGGCAGGCTACGTAGAAGAGGTGGGGTAGAACAATGACTTGGCTTAGCCTAGATTTCTTGTTGGATACCCCAACAGAACTTGGTATAAAAATCAGGGGCGAAACAACAGGCCATTCAGATTCGAGAGGCTAAGAGAAAAAAAAAAAGCCAAAGAAAATCAAGTGAAATTCAACAGTCACAAGACACTTTGGCTGTCCTTCAAGTTGGATTCTTTTTCTCCCTCACATACTCTTCAACCATAATCCGCTTCGACATAGCGCCAGCGTTGCAAAAAACAAGCATCATCACAATGGCGGGAATCTTGGGATATGTACCATTGGTCAGGCGCCTGGTAAACCCACAAGCGCAGAGCATTGACATACCACCTGTCCCTCATCGTGATATCGAGACTATGGAGGACCACAGTTCTCGCAGTCTCAAGCACTTGTTGCGGGCCAATCACTCCAATTACGCATGTTTATTCGGCGCAGAAATGAAGCTTCAAAACCCTTTGGGTCCTTTGCTGTGTTCAGCATATGCCATGGGTGCTAACAACGTACAATTACACGCATTGTATGATGAATACGCCAAGGTTCTCGGCCCATGGGAAGACTCGCCAAGTGAGATGATTGATGAGGATTGGCAAGACTTTTACGGTAATCCGAAGTATCAGCGAGCTACGATAGACTACTTCGAAGATGCTCTGGTTATGACATTCAACTACGATTGGAGAAAGCTTGTCGGTACTTTCTTGTTTCAAGGGCCTAGACCGTTATTCAATGGACTTATGAGCGGCTGTGAGTTTATATAGATGCACATGTTTCTTGAGTGAGATGCTGAAACATCATGCATATGTATAATGCTGACCTTCGATATAGTGGGAAATCCGTTGGTTCACTTGGCCAACTCACTTCAGAACAACAGTAAGGAGCTGTCCATGGAGGCTTTTGCTTTGTCTAGCGCCGAGTATGATTACACGGCCGAGTACATGAACAGCAAATTCTATGCAGAGCCATCCTCCAGAAGCTCAAGGTCAATTAAGGACCTTTTAGATCAAGCACGACAAGATGACAGATTTGATCATGTCTTTTCGGAGCCTTCCCTAGACAAAATCCCCCAGCTATTCCGAGAACATGAGGCTCTCATGATGGAATATTGGAATGCCTGGGTACTGGACGATTTAACCAAGCAGTTTCGAGAGTCGCAGGAGGTTGCTGTAGCGCTATTAGTGACCTCTGTGAAACGCAGAAGCAAAGCCCATAGTAAAGCTTTGGCACAAGTGCTCGCGGCAAGCCATGCTATTCGGATTATCTTGCAGTTTATTCCCAAGGAGAACCACATCAAGCTTGTACGCTCCTGGTGGCTCATGACCTTGGCAGTCTATGTTTCTAACCTAAGGCCTAAAATGGACCCCAATTACGCCGACATTGGCGAACTCAAAGGCAGGCAATGGTCGTATGTCGAAAACATGGCACTAGAATCACCATGGTTCCAGGACGCAAGTTACGTCAATTGTAAGTTGCAGCCGTAACCCGCTTTTAGAAAGCCGGACATGCGCTAACTTATAGAATGTGATAGCTTTACGATCAATGCGCGATATAGCCGAAACCTGGAAAGATGCCGATGAAAAAATAGTCTTAGCAGCTGTGATATTTGCAGATGAATATGGTGGTTGGAAGCCATAGACTTGATTTTAGGTTATTCTCAAAGAAAAGTAAATTGAAGTTAGTTGCAACCGATATTGCAACCCTAAGGTTAGGGGTATACCTAGTTGAGCTTATTAAGCTCACCCATCCCAATAGCGCGTGCTTGCCTAAAATAGTCCTTCAAGTTCTACAGTACAATTCCAGCGTCATGTCATAGGACGGACATTGGCGTAGGCTCGCAACATAACTAGGAAGGAACCCTCATCCAAGCTTGCCTCCTGCCCTTTTTCTCTTCAATATGGGACTGAAAATTTCTATCCTCATTTTTGAGCCTTTATTTTCTTCTATGCATCCCCCCAACCGATTCTCCCTCCCATCTGCCTTTTGAGCTTTCACCATCAAACCTCGTCTCGAAGCTGCTTTTTGTTGGCTGCGTGTTTGGCGAAGAGGGAAGTAGAGATAGGGGCAAATATCCAGTCACCTCAAATTTGGTCGCGACGACATCAACCTCTTCGAAAAGAAACGCCCTCTATAAGGTTGGTAGACCACTACGATTATGGCGCCAATAGCCAGGCGGCGCAAACGGGTCATCGACTCAGACGACGAAGGCGATGATGTCACAGACGCTTCTCATACTGTGGACACATCGATGCTGAAGACTAGATCGGCTACAAGCACTTCTGGCCTTTCCAAGAATGGATCCCGTCTGAACGTAAGGCGCATCACATTAACATTGCCGATCCTATGTCCCCTATGGCCTGCTAACTTGCTCTCAATCTTAGAAGAAGAATATGGCCGATTCCTCTTGGAGTTCGAACCATTCCCACTCTCATGTGCAAAAGAAGCCAAAAGTAGAGGACAAAAGCTTGTCTGGGGACCTTATATCCATCTTCTCACGACAAGCCCAGAATCAAAAGGGTTCCCAAGCCGCCAAGATTTCCCTTGCCCAGCGGCCCCGAAATATACCTTCAGCTGACGACATGACTGACTTGATTTCTGACGACGATGATAGAACAACTACTATAAGTGCCTCTTCTTTCGTAGGCCAACGTGCTCAAAAAAGATTCCAAACAACCACCGGAACTAAATCGACTAGAATATCCATCCCCACGCCAACCCCATCGCTTGTCTCGTCGCAATCATCGCAGCCCTTTCCTGCATCTGGTTCGAAGCCAAGAAACATGTTTTTACGGCCGAGCGCCCCGGATGTTGTAGCCAAAAAAGCCGATCATGACGATATAAGGCCATGGTCGGAGCAATTTGGACCAACAACTCTAGACGAGTTGGCAGTACACAAGAAAAAAGTATCCGATGTGCGGCGGTGGCTCTCGGATGTCCTAGGCGGGTTAACGCGACAGCGCTTTTTATTGCTCAAAGGTGCTGCAGGTACAGGAAAGACAACAACAGTTAAGCTGCTGGCCCAAAACCTGGGCTTCGAAATATTAGAGTGGAAAAACCCCACCGGCGGTCTTTTTGGTAGCACTTTGTCTGCGTCTAGGCAATTCGAGTCTTTCATCGGCGTTGGTGGCACCTTTGGTAGTCTTGATACAGATGCACCTGAAGCCAAGCCTTCGACACTAGATGAATTCAATCATGATGACAAGACCCGGCGCATCATCTTAATTGAGGAATTTCCCAATACGTATACCCGTTCATCAACTGTTTTGGCTTCTTTTAGAAATGCCCTTGTCGAATTCTTGGCATCAAACGTACCCACATTGGCCATGTTTGCCAACAAAAGAGTCAAGCAGCCTATTG
Organism: Ceratocystis harringtonii; assembly: GCA_002018265.1. Classification (NCBI taxonomy): domain Eukaryota; kingdom Fungi; phylum Ascomycota; class Sordariomycetes; order Microascales; family Ceratocystidaceae; genus Ceratocystis; species Ceratocystis harringtonii. The sequence goes on along the minus strand of MKGM01000176.1, from coordinate 16,380 downwards.
TTCCTATTGTCATGATTGTATCAGAAACCCTGCTCACGACAACATCGGCTTCGGCTGATAGTTTTACAGCCCACAGACTTCTAGGACCTGATATATTGAGGCATCCTGGTGCTACGGTAATTGAATTTAACGCTATTGCACCCTCGATCCTGACCAAGGCCTTGGAATTGGTTGTTCTTAAGGAAGCTCGAAAATCTGGAAGAAAGCGCACACCCGGGCCGCTTGTCCTGAAACGGCTAGGTGAGATCGGCGATATTCGGAGTGCTATTTCGTCATTGGAATTCCTCTGCCTGAAGGGCGACCAAGATGGTGATTGGGGTTCTCGCGTTCCCTTCTCGAAGTCGAAAAAGGCCACGCGTAATGTATGTCTAACAAAGACGGAGGAAGTCACCCTGGAGCAAATATCTCAGCGTGAGTCTAGCCTTGGTATTTTTCACGCTGTAGGTAAGGTTGTGTATAACAAGAGGCAGGAAGATGGTCTACAGGACAATCCTGCTGAAAAGCTTCCTCCATTCCTAGCGCGACATTCGCGTCCAAAGGCCTCGTTAGTGAATGTAGAGACTCTCATTGACGAAATTGGAACAGATACAAGCACATTTGTATCTGCGCTACATGAGAACTACCCGCTATCCTGCGAGCAGACGAGCTATAGTGAAGATCTGCCAACGTCTATAGACCATGTCAATGCCTGCATTGATGCACTGTCTGACTCGGACCTTCTTTGCCCATCATGGGACGGCTTTTTTGGAGGACGTGGGTCGTATCTTGGACTTTCGAATCGAGATACCGGCAGTTACGTTCTTCGACAAGACGAAATGGCTTTTCAAGTTGCCGTGCGCGGTCTTCTCCATGGCCTTCCGTGCCCTGTCAAACGTCAACAACATCCTAGTCGTGGCAGCTCTGATACCTTTAAAATGTTCTACCCGACAAGCATTAAGCTGTGGCGAACACGTGAGGAAATTGAAGGACTAATTGATGCATGGTCCTCAAAGCTCCTACAAAGCGATAAATATGTGCCCCAACATAATGTCACTGCGGGGGCTGATGTTTTTCGTCGTGGAAAAGCAGAAATCCCATGCAAAACTGCTCTTTCAACAGCTCAGAAATCTACGTCCCCCCCCAGTGGAGAGTCTGCACCCTTGCTGTCCCTAGGCAATGCGGGACGCAAAGAAATGGTGCTCGAACGACTCCCTGCCATGGCTGCTATTCTGCGTGGAAAGAAAAACAGCCCAGCGCATAGCGCGTCTATGTCTGCACTGGACCTTAAGGACATCGAAAAGGTTGTGAGCTTCTACGGCATTAGTGGGCAATCAGAAGAAGGTTTGGGTGAAGATGACGAGGATCTCCGTGTTGAAAATGCAGGCGAGCAATGGGCTACAGACAAGCCCACAGATGAGGTGTTGCCGCACAAGAAGCGCACGACGATTAAGCAAAAAAGGTCAACCACCAGACTAGAGGCAGAAAATATGCCGCTAGTAGAGAAGCTTGTATTGAGCGATGATGATATTGAAGATTAACATTATACTAAGAAATTCAATTACTATTAGCTGTTGTGGCATTAGAAGGGACAAGTTCTGTGACGCCAGACATGAAAGTCCCGTGGACTTTGAATCTTTGAATCCACGACAAAGGAAGCGTACTTACTATAGTATTTACGATTTACGTCTTAGCTTAGTAGTATTTATTAGCAATATCCAACATATACTACTAGCTTGAACCAAATGACGTATAGCATGGCTGTAGATTTATTTATGATGGTAAAAAACACGCCGGCCTCCAATGCTGCAAGAACGTACTGGTACAGGTGACTATCTAATGTTCTGTGTATTCACGATTGCCGGCACCCTGACACCTTCCCCCATTGGTTCAAAAGTACATTTCGTATTACAAACGATAAGCCTCTACCGTTCACCAGCAAGTCTCCGTGCCTGAACCTCACCTAGAGCACGGGAGCCACTGAGAACAGCAGTCGCACTAAGGATAGCCATTAAGGGCAGAACCTGGAAGAGGTTCCAGGCACTGTAGTACATGAAGAAGATTCCCTCCATGGCAACGATTGAGCCAAAGAAGACGATGTGCGGGATAGCAGCGAATGATGAGAGGGCCTTCTTGAGGTGACACAGGTTGGCACCCAGACCAATCCACTAAAATAGGAATAATTAGTAACTAAAGTTGATGCTTTGGAAAATGAACTTGAGAGAGAGCGATCTTACAGAGCCAAAGAGGATAGGGAGAGCGGTGACGACCGACAACGTAAAGATGAGAGAGATAGCCTTGGGTGGGCTCTGGGGATCGGGTCGGAAAATATGATGAATTTCGGGCTTCTTCTCGTAGCGGCTGGGAGCCTCGAAGGGGGTTTTATCATCTGACTTTGGGGCAATGGAGAAAATGGGCTTGTTTAACGGTTTTTCGGAGCCAAAGGAACCAAGAATAAGGCGGGCTTCGAGCTTGGAAGCCTTTTGTAGAGGCGTGGGGATATCTCTGAAGGTCTATAAGCAGCGCAAAAAGAAAATGTTAGAAACATATTTACGGGTGTATTTGTGAATATTGGCGAAAGCCAAGCAGCCGGAAACCAATGGGTAGGTAGCCCCTCGGCCATTGTTTTCTTTTAAACGTACAAGCTTGGCGACACTCTTGCCGCTCTCGCGCACAGCAAATCCAAAAGGCGCTTCGAGACCAGAGTCGATGTCGCGGAGCATAAGCATGACTTGGTGAGGCTTCAGCACCTTGCCATCAAGAGAAGGAGATAGTAAGATGATGATATTATCGGCTGGTGTGACATCAAGGGTCAGGGACGACGGCTTAGAAGAGGTGAAGCTGTAGGATGATAAGAAAGTGGTTAGCCCTATGCCATTATCTTGGGGTTCGTTACTTTGCTTTAAAGCGAAAATGAAAGACGCTCGTCTCTGAGTCGCACTGATGATCACGGGATATAAAGGCATGGGTATACCTTTGGCTGACAACCTCGCCCTTCTTAGGTTTGACCTTAACGCTGCCGTCCTTGAAATCCCACGTAGCTGCATTAACAACGCCTACTGCCAGCAGCAAGGCCGAGAGAGACTGGATTAATCTCATGATGGCAACCGTAAAGTATCAATCGCTCTGATACAGGATCTGGCTCAAGAAGAAGTGCACAAAGTGCAATGACGTGTTGAAACAAGATATCGCGAGAGCTTCTTGAAGCTTGAATTTTCAATAGTAGTGCGTTTGGTTAGAACTGTCGAAACTAGCAATTGAATTCCCACTAGAGGCACCCAGCACAGCAAATATAAGAAGTCGAGGAAATGAGGAGAATAGGCGGAGAAGATAAACAATAGCCCAAAGCCAAAACGTCTCTCTAGCCAGCTATCTTCAAATTGCAATGCGTCGTAATTGTTCCTGAGCCACAATTTCGAGTTGCCGATCCCAGAAGGACAGCTATAAGCTCAGAGTGTGGCGTTGGTAAGCTGTGGCGCTGTGGAAGGAGCTGCTCGTGGCGCCTAAGACTATCAAAGCTAAATTTAGCGAGTCAAGACGACATGTGAAATTGTATTTCAGCGGACCAATACATGTGAAGACAATGAAGACTATCTATATGCAGAACAATGGGAGCGCAAACATGTGATTTATATATACATGTAAGTAAGTCAGTATCTCATAAGCCATTCATCCTTCATATTATTTCTACCTTTTCAATGTGATTCTCGTAATGTCAAGCTTGTGGATGCGTATTCATATTCATATATTCGTTCCGTGGTCTTATTTTTACTGTCTTTGTACCAGGTCCAGCCAGTTTACGTGCAGACAAGATGACACAGCCTACCCCCGTCTCTTGATCATGAGTAGACCGCCATCATAGTTCTGATCTGACCGCGGCGTATTGGCCGTGTACATCTCCACCTCCCCCCTGGCCACCCTCATCTCTCTGTACCTTGTAAGAACTTCCAGATTCGCTCTTTTTTGCTAAAACTATGTAATCCTCTAGTTCCATCCACTCGATGACAAAAGCAGTCAAAATTTTAGCCCAGTCGTGGCATACAGCAATGTCAAGATGCTTGCCATCATCTTCAAGCTTATGCCAAACACTTGGAAAGACTGACGGGATGATATGAAGAATCGGAACTCCGCGGTTCATAAAAGGCAAGTGGTCATCAGAAATGCCGCTTGGGTATCTGAAGTCTCCGGCAGCCTTGTCGATCTCTGGTAGGAAAGGCGCAGTCACAGTGGACTCTAGCTTGCCAAGATTCCGTAAACGCTTTTCGAGCATTGCCATATTATGATACGCCCAATGCGTTGTTACAAAGTACGACGGCACGCTGGGATTAGGAGAGCCTAGAAGATCTAGTAACAAAAAAAGATCAATAGAACTTAAACGGTTACGAAATGTAGACATGGCGGGGTAAATCTCCGACTCCCAGTCTTCTGCCAAAGCTCTTTAAAAGACACAGTAGTTAGTTGGGTGCCATATGATGCTTCAAGTGGACGGCGCAGAATATAAAACTCACCTTGACCCATACAACGAATCCTCGGCTGTCCATTGTACCCAGGCCTCTTCACCATCCAGGAGTAAAATTTGGACGCCACGTTCTTGATCCATGCCCGCTTCGCCACTGGCTTCCATGGCGTCCCATTTATCAGTCAAGGCCTGATCAATACTTCGCGCCGCGTGCATGAGCATAGCACATGGGGCCGCACTGTCTGTAGCGCCAATAAAACCCTTGGGCGTAGGCTTACTGTCATAGTGCGCCACAAGAGTAAGTCTGCCTACATCGCCGTTCGAGGCCCATGGTGGGTCTCTGGTGAAGAACAAGTTGACAAAAGGAATTTCCTCATCACCGGTAGCTGGGGTTTTACTAGTAGTATTGTGAATACCAATATCCCACTTTGGTAAACTTTGCGAAAAGAAATCAATAAAGTGCCGTTGCGCAGCAATTTGTCCAGGAGTACCGGGTACACGAGTGATTAGCAGCGGGGCCAAGAGGCCTCGGGGATTATCAATGGCAAAGTCATCTCCAACTTCAGGGAGCAATTGGAGCACATCATCACTGAGCTCTTTGAAAGCATTGGCTGCGGTCATAGTCAACGAGACCCAAAGAATAGAGACACGCAACAGGGAAAAGGGCGAGGCCAACGAGGACATTGATATCCCGAACATGAGTCTTGGAAAGCAGGAGAGTGCGGATAGAAAGGCTGATGAAAGTCTGGATAGGGATGGCGACGACGACGACGACGACGATGACAACATGATGGCACCCCCAGCTTTACACCAATCAATTACTAGCAAGCCCACTGTGTCAAAGGATTGAAAGATCCGCCGAAAGGGATTGAGGGTCTGTCCAAGGGCGTTGGGCAGGAGGATACTGTCTAGCTCACTGGCCAAGGGGAGGAGGCCGGAAAGAAGAGAGGAAGGAGAGGTTGAGCTTTTTGGGTAGGAAGCAATCGCCAGCAGATCAAAGCCTCTGATGCAAAGCAAACTTTTAAGGATCAAATACCCAATGCGTAGCTCCCTGGTTCTAGAGTACTTGGAAGAAGAGTGGTCTGGGGGAGTTGTGTAGAGAAAATGGCCTTGTTGCAGAGCTCACCAAAGCCAAATTGATACCACGATGCGAATGGTGTTTAAGCTTGTGTTATGCACAAGGGGCTAGCACTGTACTGCTGTTAAAGGGGCCTTATCGGGGTTATGCAGCAAGACGGTGAAGCTGAGCCCCACAATATTTAGCTATGCTTGAGGGGATTCTTGGTAGATCCCACCATCATGACTATGGCTCTTATCAAATACTTAGTACGGGCTCTTTCGCAATGTACTACAACAGCACTTTCAGAGTGAAGCAAAATACAAGGCGTAATGTAATACCCAGGGCAATTGTGGTGCTGTTTGTGTTGCTGGTAATGTAGGGGTCAGGATAAACATTGCCCTGTGTTGTCATCAAAGCTTTGTGGACAGCTTGCACGTGTGCCAGACGCAAACATTAGCAGCCTAGGTGAGGAAAAGCGAAGTACAGCACGTCTTTTTGCTAGACATAAAGATGTATATCCCCCCACTCAACTTTATGGCTTCCGTGGAAAATGCTTATGAACCGTGCGCCAATTATTCTTCTTCCTCATCATCTGAGCGGTGACCCTGCTTGAAAATCACCTTTTCTGCCATAGCCAACACTCGTCGCACCGGTAGACCCACGACGTTGTCAACACTTCCATCCACCTTGTCTACTAGAATCATGCCACCCATGCCCTGGATAGCATAGCCACCGGCCTTATCCACGCCCTCGCCAGTCTTAACGTAAGCCTCAATCACATCGTCGGGGAGCCCGTCATCTTCTGATGCAAACCACACCTTGGTCTCCTCGGTGTGCGTCTCGATTTCGTAGCCGGGGTGTTGGGCATCCTCGCGGGGTGCTATCACGCAAACGCTAGTCAGCACAGAATGGAACTCGGTGTCTCGCAGCAGCTTGAGCATGCGGATGTGATCGGCCTCGTTACGTGGCTTCTCAATGATGCGTCCATCGCGCGAGACAATAATGGTATCAGCAGCAATTAGAATTGTAGGATCAGCCAAACTCGAGTCCGCCTCGCCCTCGGAAATAACAGTTTGGTAGACATCGAGTGCCTTTTGGGTGGCAGTGGCCGTAACGTATTCATGCGCAGTATGTGTCGATTTCTCAATGTTTTCGGGCTTGGACGATGGCCGAATCTCAAGGCCCGTGAGACCAACCTATTTAGATATCAATGTAGACGTTAGCGGTCTGGTCTTGTGGCTTCACGAAGCTTTGGCATTATATTAAGCCGCCAAGCGGTCACATTCACCTGACTAAGAAGAGCGCGGCGGCGGGGAGAAGCAGACGCTAGAATCAATCTCTGGCCACGCAGGTGCATGATAATAGGGATTTTCAATAACGGCGGCCCACGGCGCATGGGAGACTTTTGGTCCTGTGGCGACGAGGTAGGCCTTTTCTCGTCATCCTCCAGGTCAATAAGGGCTTGCTTTTCGGGGTTGGCCATAGTTCCAAGATGGTTATAATAGACTGTAAGCGGCGACAATTAGAAAGAAGGCTAGGGGTGCAGTTCTGGTAATTTTAACGACGGCAGATAGAATAAATGTTGCCGTGCTTGTAGTGTTGAAGCAAGCTCAATAAGCTTTGATAAGCTGGAGCCGCCGGCCTGCTCATGGCTTGGCTAGCTGCGCCCCACAGGACATGTCAAGGTAGCTAGCTAGCTACATAACTCTACGATGACTAAATCATTGATTGTCTTAAAAACTCAGGGCTGGGGAAAGTTTCAGTGATACAACTCTGGAGGCTGTCAGCAGTAAAATTTCGGGCTAGACGTCCGCGGGATTTCGAGTGGCTGAAACTCCAACGCCCATAGAGAGCGTGTCGATAGGCTTCGTAGTAGTAGTAGTAGAAGTAGTAGTAGTAGTAGTAGTAGTAGTAGTAGTAGTAGTAGTAGTAGTAGTAGTAGTAGTAGTAGCTATTACTCGCTCGTGAGACGGCAAATCACAACGTCTCAACAATCAGCGACATTCTCGGCTAATATTCGGCTAATATAACAAGCTCTGGCTAGATAAAGACCACATTTTCATCTAGCAGCCAGCTAGATAATGCGAATCAGGATCATGGGTTAGGCATTTCCCAGTCTTAAACGCCAACACTGTTCACTAAGCTTGGCAAGCAGCTACTAAAGAGCGAGTATGTATCGCGAGAGCCTACAGTCAAGCAACCTAACACCATCACGGAGTTGGAGATGTGCCATTTTAGGAGAGGCCTCCTGTGTCTGTGGATGAAGCGCCTTGCAAGGTGTAAAATATGACGATCCTTATCTCTACATAATGACTCTGAATCAAACGCCCGATTTCTTAGGAACGCAATAAGACAACTAACTGTAGGTATGCCTCTCTACTCATGCCAATTTAAGCTTTCTCAACCATTAACACAGGGTGTAGAATAGACCATGCAAACAGGCACAAGCCCTGCTATCGGCTACGTCATGCTAGGATAACGGAGTGTTTACATGATACGGGGCTTTTATACACAGATATAGGCTGCTGTCCTGACTTGACTATTGGGGAATACAGTGTACAGCAATGTACACAAGCCTGTGCAACTGATAAACGGACATATTCAGATCACACTATGAGGACGGGTAAAGAAATAATAGCTCTGTCTCTTGTGTTGTGGATATGCCTGTCTGCGCCTTCGCGCTTGAGTACAAGAATATGAATGAACACAGGACAGGGACAGTAGTACTGGTAGCAACACTCCTACGGAAAGCAACATCAGCATCAAGAGCAGCATTTAGGCGGCGCACGCACTGTACTGGCCTGTAGCGTTACTAGGCTCTGGCCCCGCGTGGGACAGAACATGGGCTATGAGGGCGGAAGACAGAGCGATTTGCATGCATATTTAGTGTCGCCCGATACATAATATTGCTTAAGTAATCTTTATTCTAGTTACTACATTACTACCTTTTCCTTTCAACCCTCCGTGTCTTCGCCTTTATCTCTATTTCTCTTTTTTCTCGTCATCTTATGCTCATCAACCATTCTGTATACCCTTTTTAGAGGGCATGGGAACTGTCTTCCCCTCGACAGTCCTCTCTCAAACTACTGTCTTTCTTAAGTCTCTATCCGCATCACGTCTTGATCTGGCAGGACCCTTCTATGAACTTCTGTCTCAATTTTACAATCCCACATAACGACAACGCCAGTAAATCAGGGGCTCGCCAATACTAATCGCTATAGCCATGGATCAGCTAGCCGATCTCATCCTCGCGCCTTTTCATAATATCGTTAGCAAGGGCCGCACTGCAGTTAATGCTGCGGGTAGTGATCACCCAGAAATGGCAAAGGCTGCCCAAAGTCTGGTTAAGGAGGGCGAGAAGGCCTTGGAATTCATCGGGCCACAGTGCAAACGCCACGCCGACGAGTTTGGTACTAGCTTTGTCGATGCCGTCAAGGCAAACGGTGGGAACTCCCCTAATCCTACTGTACAACGCACAAATGTGTGAGACACCTTCTCTAACTTTGTAGTAGACGAGATGGCCGCCTTCCGCATTGAGCTCAACGAACTGCTTTGGGAATTTGACGACTACACTGATCCAGATCACTTCGATGTTTCTAAATATACTGAGCTTCAGAAGGCTTCGAGGAAATCGGCTCTTCGGATCCAAGATATATTGATGCGCATGCGCATCGTACCACTAGTTAGCAGTCCCATGTCCATATATGGCGGCTCGTCAAATGAAACCGCATCCATGAACGCTTTCCCATACATGGGCACATCAACGACCAATACCGAAACTGGCACAAACAACGCATCTAGACCGTTTTCATATCTCCATATTAAAGCTATCTCTAATTCACACCCAATATCGGCTCCGTCAGTTTCTGGACTAGGTACCATACGCATTCAACATCAAGAGTCTCAGGGTATAGCATCCTACCCGCAGGCCATATCCCAACCACAAACATTGCATCGTCAGCAAGCACATCCGGTACTGTTGCCCCCAGCCTTAGCACCAGCGCCTCCTCGACCACCCTTGGGCAACCCGTGGGAGATCAGTTCAAAGCCCGGTGTAGGACAAGTACCACGCGCTGAGGTGGCCTCGCCGGCTCTCGATTCGTCCCGCCCTGCAGACAGCCAGCCGTGGTCGGATTCGACCACATCTTCTGCGTTATTTTCCACTCCGACGTTGAATAATTTACTGGAAACCTATGCTACTCCCATACAGCATCAACCAGCAACTGATGCCCATAATCGATATCAGGCTGAATATTTCCACGATACAAATGATGTAGCATCTCCCATCCCTATAGCTCGGGATGGGGCAGTTTCTACCGACTCTACATCTGGGGCTACCACCTCGTCGTGGGTTCAAGTCTCTCCTGTCAATGCCCCCGAACACGAACTTATTCAGCCTAATCTTCAATCGGAAATTTTGTCTTACCGACACGCTTCCCCAACGACACTTAATTCACAGCATTCAAGCGCCAGCAACTCAAATAATCACAGCCCCGTAGAGAACTTCCCTAGCAACACAGCGCCACCCGCTAGAACATCGGGCAGTTTTCAGGAATTCCCAATGCCTGTGAATGATGCTTCACAAAATCCGTTTTCTACTGGTTTGATTGTTAGGGAAGATGAAAGCTCCATTCAACCAGGCCCTTCGTCTGCTCTAATCGAGTCCAATCTAAAAGCCTGGAAGCGAATGCGTATCACCAGCGATTCTTCATTCCATATCTATAAAGGCTTTTGCAAAGGAGCAATATCTGTTCTTAATGGCGAAGATGGCGTCGTGCCAATTCGCAGCCAAACTTTGACGGGCCATAATGTAATAGCCAGGTGCACACACTGCATGTATGACCTTGACTACAAAGCGGTAAAAAATGACCACAATCATGACGGCAAGTAGACCTTGTAAAGCACCATGCCAACTTCGGTCTATCTACTAACACGCAAACATAGAACGCGGCAACTTGACTCTCAACGGCATAGGGTTCCGGCTTCGTCTGCTGCAAAAGAGCCATGTTGCGACACGTTCAAAAGGCGAAAAGTTATACGCATGCTTGGTTTGTGTAAACTTGGGCTACACTGTCGAAGAAAGTGATGCCACAATTTTCTTTACTTGCGAAGATCTCTTCCGCCACCTATCTCGACACCCCCGACCCTTCCCGACTATTGACAAGCTAAGAATCATTCAATCGCCAACTATCCCCGGGGCGATTAGAAACAACTACGATCTGCACATCAAGAGTCCCCAGACCATACCCTCTAATTTTGGAAAAGCAGAGCAGATCAGTAACAAGCCAACCGCAATCTGCAGGGAAACTATCAAAAAGATACACAGCATGCGAACACTCGACGACCATACGCCAGTATTTGAAATGGCAAAAGGTGCTCGCATTGTTGCAATAAGCTTTCCTGAGAGGTACAATGGTGAATGGTGCATGGGATACCACGACGGCCTCTATACCTACTTCCCGTTTGACGTAGTCCACCTTGAGGAGCCTCCAACAGACCAAATCCAAAACAAGCCAACGAGTTCATGTCAAGCCGTTGCGCGATGGAAGTTTGCGCCGCGAATCAAAAACAAGAACTACTGGCTGAAGTTTGACAAGGGCGACATAATCAGCAACATTGCGTTTGTGTCGCGCAACCACTGTTATTGGAGCGGAACAAACTCCAAGGGGAAACGGGGAATTTTCCTAGCCTCACACATTGACTCAAACTCGGTAACAGAGGGCAGTGCGACGACGGAAGATTTGGGCATTGCTAGCAGCTCGAAAAGGCCTACATGGCGCTTTATGCCAAAGAAGAAAACGGGAACGGGCTCACAATTTCCGCGGGCCTGGTGAATCACGTCGGGAACGGAAGATCGGTAGTAGTTCATTTCCCCCCCCCCACTCCCCCCACTTCTTAGTGAATAATACATAGACATGATGTTATTAGCGGCCTATTATCTAGTAGTATAGTCTAGACTGCGTGATCCTTCCCTCTCCCGCCATCGTATTGTCAAGTCTTCTACGCCGTAGTCCGGGTCATAGACACTAGCACAGCAAGATTAGTAGATTTGGGAATGAAGAGATGCTGACCACTAGCCAGAACGTCCGTGTGCCGCGGCCAGAGTCTGTGCCCAAATGACATTTTTGGCGAAGCTGGATCTATTCCCTTTACGTGTAGACTAACAATTAGGGCTTTATTTGGTGATAAATCCATCATCATCTAAGGCTTCCAGGCCCTAACGAACGGATGACGATATGCAACAAAGACCGGGTCAACTCAATTATCGCATCCCTCGCCAGAAGCCTCTAGCAGCGGATGTTGGGCACAATTAGAAAGGCGCACTGGAACTGGAACTGGTATCCCCCAAGAATACGAACGGTCTTTTAATTCTTTTTCCTTCTACTGTTTCGCAAGAAGCCTAGCCCCGTTCCCATTTCAGCTTTAGCTCTGCGGGAGCAAGCTTACTCCCCTCTGTCCGTCTTTCTTTCTCACGGGCCAGCATGGACGAAAGGACACATGACATAACATACAAGATAGCATTCGCATTCTACAGCATGACACACCTACGACACCACCTACGTGATACTATCATCGACACAAAGGCCCACAAAGTTGCACGGGCTCTTTCTTAATTTCATTCTTGTCCTCCAGCTCCACTACCCGGGACACGACACAGGCTGGCGCGTGCGGAATCCCTCCATAAACAAGACGTTACTTGCTCTGTGACTTTTGCTTTTGTTTTTCTCACCTGCTTCGTTACTCTCAATGCGCACTGCCAGCCGAATCGGCCACCAGGTGGTCAGTGGGGCTGTTTTGTCCATAATTCTTAGGGCGCTTGGCCTAGGCCCTGGCCAAAGCTGCGCACTTTTTCCTTTCCTCTTCATTTAAAGGTTTGATACAGACATACGGTAGCCTGTCGAAAGGTCTCTCTCCCCATACAGAGACGAAGACCGAGATTAGCTAGTTACTGACACAAGAAAGCGGATCCAAACGAAGCCGAGGACTCCGCCGAGGGAGAGAAGCCTTGAGTTTAAGTTAGGAAGTGGGGTGATTGGGAAGGAGTTAACCTGCTTTGCATTATAGATAACCGAAGGCGAAGTATTGGTAAGATGGCTGGCGTTGGCAATGAAACATTTCTCAGCCAAGTACAAATTATCTGGGGCGTCTTGGTGACAGGCAGCGTCAAAATGACATAATATGCTAGGGTTAGTGGTCGACAGGATAACCCTTGATAGTATTGCTTTCTCAACAGACGTCAGAGTAATCCATTTCAACGCCATTCACTAAGAACCCACTGACGATCAGTGCGCTACACGAGCTCATATTGCGGACCCATCTCCAAACTTCCGCCTCCATGCCGACTCTTGGAATATCATGCGAGCTATTCTCCATATGGGCGATGCAGACTATCCTATCCCTCTTTTCCTCTTACCCCCCTTCCCTCTTTTCCGTCTTCTTGTCCTTGTGACCTTTTCTATTTGTTTTTGTCCGTGTTTATTCGTTCGTTGTTATTTCCTGGTTTCTTTTTACTTGCTTGTCCTCACAGCCTCCGTCTTCAGCATTACATTATGCCCTACCCAGCTAGGGCCACACGGACAAAATGCAACACTGTGTATGTAATGGCCAAATAAGGACAAGACCTCGTTGATTAGAGATGGCTTGATTCGAGCACGGCAAGTGTCGGTGTATGTGTATTGGGATTGTCGTAGGCGCTATTTAGCGGAAAAACAAACCACAGGTAAAATGAGGAAAAAAAAGAAAAAAAAAGTCTTTGTATTGACTGAAACAGTACCGCACTACGCCGCCTGCGTGCGGAACATGACCAACTGGCTGAGACTGAGACCGAGCCCGAGACTGTGCAACTCAGGCCAACGCAAACATGCGATTGGCAATGGGTGCCTCTCCAAAACTGACTGGGCTCTGTACTCTGGCCATAGCCCTGCCTGCCCTCTTCTCCCTGCCATAGTGCTGTTTGCTGTCTAGCCACGTGCTGGGTCTTTTCTGGTCCTACCGCACTCGCACTGCTCTTGTCGTTCGCTGTCTTTTCTTCCCTTTTTTTTCTCTTATATTTTATTACTTACTGCTCTTTTCTGTGTACGCCATGCACACGCCACTCTCCTCATGTTTTCTCGTGACTCCATCGTTGATTGGAAACAAGATTGACGGCGCGTCATTGAAGTAGCTGACAACAACAGACTAGAGATGAGGCATGCCAGTCGATAAATGCGTAGCTAATTTTCTCATTTAATAACGAGGAGAAATGTCTGACTTTAAAGGGAGGGAGGATGTTACAGCCCTCATAGATCAGTGCGCGCACTTACAAGCAACGCCAGCTATCACCTTAGTTGGGCGCATATTCCACGAGTTGCTGGCGGCTAGCTGCTGCCCATGAATAATGTGAACAAGCCCATGGTTGCATTTGAGATGTCTGGCGCATACTACTTGTGATTTATGTTGCAAGCAAGCAGGCGAGTTATCGGTACTTGGATCCAGACTCCATCTCTGGTTAATGGCACGAATAAAGGCTTTTTTTAGTGATTCTAACAATGGGTTCTTTTGTCGCACAAGGAAAGCTTGCATCCAAGGTCAATCCTATGTCAGCATCATTCTGTAAACTCACCCAAGCTTGTCCTTTTGGCCACTGTAAGTCTTGTGCCTGTAAATCACGAGGATCTATAACCGTCATGGATAGCTCTCTACCCTCAACAGGACGTTGCAAAGTCACAGCCTAGATAGGTACTTGCTGAATGTTGCTAGTAAAGTTAGGCATGTACTCATCTCCTACAATAAAGCCATGGGTAACTTCCTCACCCGAAAACAAGACAAACGGAAAAGCTTCCTTCCTGCTATATTTCACAGCCAGTAGATTTTTTTATGAAGTGAAAATTCCTTCATGCTCTTTCCATCTCTTTTCCAAGTTCACGTCTTCTTTTCTTCTTTGACACTGCTCTCATACTCGCACAGCCAAAGACATGATGAAGAATCAACACCACAACATCTTAAGGTAACAGAGCTCAACCTTATCGTCCAGCCCAGGAAAAAGGCCTTCGGACCAAGCAAATCCATACTACCGACCCTGTCGCCGTAGTACAGGTTTCTAGCATTGATTGACTGCGTGGTTTTCGCTTCCCCTTCCCCCCCTCTCTTCGTTTTCGTCGCCGTCGCCTCGTCTCTAAAATCAAAGCGAAAGAAAAGAAAAAGATTCATCTAAAGACCTGGTCGTGTTCCATCTGCTTTCTATGTTACCCCAGCACGCATAGCGTCAATGCTGTTGGATTCTCAGGCTGCCGCATCAACCTTTTTATTTTTCGCCATGATACAAGGTGCCGGCCTAACAGCACGGTCCGCACTGCATCATATGCTTGAAATGAAATCTTCGCTGGCTTTCCTTTGCCTCCCCCCTTCGCAGCGTACCGGGCCAACGCTCTTTTGTTTCTACTCACTGAGACCCGCATCACTCGTCATGGAGTTTGAAGACTTGCTGTTTCAACTTTTCAAGCTCCGCCCTTCGTTCTGCATAAGACCTAAAAGAGAATATTTCGACCACGGCTGTACGTTCAAGGTGTTGCATTTTGCTGTCTCAATGGGTTGGTCGGCGGCTGCTTACTGATAGCCTCTTCAACCCCTGTCCTTGTTCCTGTGAGAATGCAGATCCTTGCTAATACTATGCCTTCTTTAGGTCTTTGCCTGTCTTGCCACACAGACGCCTGACATCCTTGCCCCTCCTTCATTGTGTCCTTTGAGTCCCTATTTCATGCTTTTAGCTTGTTATGCCCTATCCAGCTCTTCCCAGACCAAGACTGTATAGCTTTATTCAGTTGCTATCAGAAGCAATTTGAACATACAGACATCATGGTGGGTTCCATTAGCGTTTTATATTGCAGTCAAACTAGCTGCACACGTGCATCTCTGGGGTATACAGCACGAGAACTTCAACATGGACAGTTGGTTTTTCTCAGCTCACAAGTATGTATCTGCGTACAAACGTACATCTGGGGGGCCTCTCCAAACCGCGCAGAGACAGCATGCGATGTACTAATCCTTCTATGCAAGGAGGCAGACTTGTTTCTACTTACTATGGCCTCTGTCCTAAGTCCTAGTCTCTCAGTTACTAAGAGGCGGGATACAACCGACGTTGCTCGCTCATTGCGCCCAGAAAACCAACCCGCAAAACCGCAGAAATATGGGTGCATAATCTTTTCCTTGGCCACCAGCACGATCTAGTCAGGCCCACGTCTGGACTGGGGAACGCTGTCTATGGGCTCGTCTACCAGTTCCTCTCTGCACCCCCTTCGTCCCTTAGTTCCGTTTCTTCCTTTTTTCTCCGCCACCCTTCTCTACTCAAAGAAGCCAGACTAAACAGTTACGTGTGACAAGATAAATTCTGAGAATAGGCAAGCACCAGAAGGATAATAAAAAGAACGAGAAAAAAAAGCAAGTCGCTCTGGATCTGTACTAAGCCTGCACTTGCACGACACTAAAATGTTGCCCTTAGACTTCAGTCGGCCTTTTTGCGATGCATCATAATACTACATAAAACCATCCTACGTCGACTTGCGCATCTCTTGTTCTATTATTCACCTCTTTTGCTTGGCATTCATTCCTCTGCTTGGATATCTGACCCAGTAAGGGTGGGTCTTCATCCAGGAAAGAAAGAAAACAAGGGCCTGTTATGACTGGCGATGGGCGCTACCCGTAATATAGTAAACAAGCATACTTTTTTTGGCCTGAAAATACTCAAGTCACGAGCCTCGATGTCGTTTTCATCGGCCGTTTCCTACACTTGTGTCTCGTGACGTTCACATGGTTAGGACAGGTGTAGAAGGATATTCTGACATTATCGCCCTCAACAACAAAGACAACAAAGCAGCCAAAGTTTCAACCTAGAACAAGCCAGCCCCCC